>CAUYSK010036108.1:0-10246 GCA_963575035.1 Avahi laniger
CTAGAGTTTTTGGAAGCAAGTGGTTTATTTCTGCTGTAAAGGTAATCACAGGACCAGCTCAAATGGATTAAGTTGTTAACAGATGGCGTAGTGCCAAGATCGCAAGTCATGTAGCCCAGGCATAGGCAATGGGGAAGAGCTTTAACCTCCTAACTGTCAACACCGCCAGCCTGGCAGAACGACTGCGTTGGCAGCACCTGGGACTAGTTAGAAATGCCATCAATGTTTGACCCATGCCCAGACTGGGGAGACAGATTGGAGTGTTGCCTCCTGAAATCCCCACCAGTTGACTTGCAATAAAGCTTTTTCTTGTCTCAAAAGACAGTGCCATGGCATTGGTTTCTATGTGTGTCGGACAGTGGACAGTGAGCCCATTGCTTGGTAACATCAATATTTATATTTATTTCTGCTGTTCCTTGGTCGGATTCAATCTATAGACGTTTGAATCTATAAATCCACTTGAAATGCCATCAGGGGCCATGTGGGTCTTGGAGGATTTCCCGAAGTGTGTTGTTTTCCTCCAAAAACTTGGTAACATTTCCAAACAGTGCATTGGCAAGTAATGTGGTCAGAAATTCTGTGCATGCCAGGGCAGGACCAATTGTCTGTTAGTTCCTTCACCATCCCCCAGCTACGCATTTGTCCCATCTGATGGAAGCTGAGTACAAACCAAAGGCCAACAGAAAGGGGCCACAAGAGGTCATTTGGCCCAGAGCACAATCCGTCTGATAGTTGTTTGAAATCCTTTGGTGTCCCTTCGTCTTTTGCTTTCATTTTTTTTTTTCCAGCCAAGATTTGCCTTTTTCATATCGTGCTGCATTTGCCTGATGATAAGGTCAGCCAGAGATAAGGGCAGGTTTATAAACCGGGAGGAGAAAGGTTGGGGTCGTGTGTTTTCAGTGGCGTATTTAGCAGCCCTGTGGTTCCCTGGAGAGACAGCATCAGGCTCCCTAGTGTGGCCGGGCAGGGAGCAAGGGCGATTTTAGCAGGGAGGTGAGTAGCCCGCAGTGGGCGGCAGCTACGCGCCCCTGGGCAGTGGGAGGGCCGAGGGAGGGGAAGACCCGAGGGATTTCCAGCCTGTGCGGACTGCATGGCAGACGCCCAGGGCGTATCTGGGGTCGGTGTAGACAGTGGCACTTCCTCCCGTGGCCTGCGTGCCAGCCCTGGTGAGAGCTGCGGATTCGGCAGCTCGGGCTGACTCCCCAGTGGGCAGAGACTACGCCTCAAGGGTTCCAGGTGGGAAACTGTGGCATCGCCAGCTATTCCGTTTCCCCAGAAATGTCACCTTCAGGAGCTGCCGCAAAATGGAAGTAAGTCTGGGTCATCTAAGGGGGTGTCTAAGAGTCCTCTCTGGCTCTGAACTCACTCTCTCGCTGCAAGGCGTCGTGTGGAATGGAGGGGTCGCCCATCACCAGGGAGGGGCAGCAGAGTCGCTGGATGCGGAAGGTCACAGGATGGAAGATGAGGGCGGGGCTGGTGCACAGGGCCTGGTGGCAGGGTCTGCCGCCGTGGAGAGAGGTGCTGGGTCTCGTGACCGTGTAACACGAGAGCAGCCCCAGCGTGGACAGCACGGAGGCGGACTAGGCAAGTTGGGCTGGCGGTTAGGGTAGAGTCCCAGCTTTGTCCTGCCACAGGGTCCAAGTGACACGAGAAATACGCTACGGGACATGTCTAGCGGAGAAAGCTTGCCCTAGGCTACCCGCAGCCATCCCGTCATCTTCATGGCAACACGGGGGAAAGGTGTTTTCTTTTTTTTGGTTTTGGGGAGTTTTTTTTATTGGTAAGAACTCAGAGTTGGGAGCGGGCTGGGGGAGGGGAGCGAAGTCCGTCTCGAGCTCCGGGGCTGCTGGGCCCTGGGTGGCTGTCACTGGTCTCCCTTCAGCAGAGAGAGGAGCTGGTCAGTGAAGATGCCTGTGTAAGTGCTCACAGCTGCGGTGCTTTTGCTGTGCATGTCCCTGGGGAGAAAGGACAGCGGGTTGGAGAGAGGAGACACTGGGAACTGGACTTCTGTGTCTGAGGGGTCCGGGGCTGAGAAGGGAGGAGGCTGAAGCGCCCAGAATCCTGCGTCCTGCAGGAAAAGGTGTCTGGAACCCAAACTCCTGGATCTCTAGCTAGACAGGGCTGGACTGGAAGAATCCCGGGTTCTGGTGGAGCTGGGAGCTGGGGGGCCGAAATACTGAGGCCTTGAGAAGAATATAAGGTTGAACCTGGACCCCTGGGTCTGAGGGAGGACGGGCTGGGCCTGGACTCCCGAGTCCTGGGTGCAGTTAGCGTCAGGGGCTGGACCCTGTTTCTCCAACTCGGGAGCTACCTGAGTTTCTCATCCACAGTGTTCAGGGGTGTCTTCTGGTACAGGTCCCGGGCGGCTTCCTTGGCTGAATCCCAGTAGCTGGAGAGAGATTCCTGCATCTGGGTGAGCAGGGTCGGGCTGCCGGGCTCATCTTGCTGGGGCAGCGGGGCCCTTGGACCTCAAATCCCAATACCAGGAGGACAAGAAACATAGCCAGGAAGAATCGGGTCCCCATGGCGTCAGGAGATCGGACACTGGCAGGCTGTCCTCCCTCAGGGGGAAAGGTTTCTTGCAGTCAAAATAAGATGTAGAGACGAATCTCTAAATTAAACATTTTGTTTGGGAATCACAGAATTGCAATTTGGGGCATACACCCAGACTGGCGTTTGCCCGTCTTGAAAGAAAGTTCATTGACACGAGAGCAGCGTTGGGCGCGGGCGAGCTCTGAGTGGCACGTGACGCTGGTAGGCAAAACTAGTCTTGGGGTCGCGAAGGCGGTTTCAGCAGCTGTGGGTAACACTGGTGTTGCATCGGTCTGCGTCAGCGGCTGGCTTGCGGAGAACTCAAGAGTTTGGAGCAGCTACTGTGATTTGTGGCCCAATTCATAGGATCGACTTTCACAGGTTTGTGAAAATTTGGTAAGTCTAGAGCAGAGGGTATGGAAAAGTCTACTAATGGCATTAAGGCTTCAAAGGTGGTTAATGCCGCCAACAGGCAGGAAGTGGGCTCCGAGAGGGCATCTGGGGCGGGGCACGTGGGGCCTTAGCAAGGACAGCAAAGTCAATCTGAGGGCGGCACGAGCTGCTGCCCCAGGGACCGACATAGCTGCTTGTTTGTTCTGGGGAGAGGGCTGCACAAAAGTGACTCTAGGCATTTTGGGGTGAGTTTTTGAGTGCCCCAAGATAGCTCATGTCCTAAGTAAGTACCAGGTGTTTGCACCCACTGGAGTTTAGATCCGGAAGCTTCATGGCCTCGTTCAGGCTGTTAGGAGAACGAGGGGACTGTCGAGCACCTGCCTGGTCTGGCTCCAAAGTCAGAGTCGCCGACACGCTGAGAAAGGGGGAGCCCTGGGCGAAAGCTCCAGAGTCTAAATCAGCTTTAAGGACGTGGGCAAAGGGTGAGGGGGAGTCACAGGAACCCTGAGCTGTGTGACTCCATGTTCATTGTCTTCCTCTAAACAGAAAGGCCAAGATGTGGTGGTATGTGCCTGTAGTCCCAGCTACTCAGGAGGCTGAGACAGGAGGATTGCTTGAGCCCAGGAGTTTGAGGTTGCTGTGAGCTAGGCTGACGCCCGGGCTAGAGAGCCCGAGCGACAGCAAGACTCTGTCTCAAAAAAAAAAAAAAAAAAGAGAGAGATGGGCATT
This sequence comes from Avahi laniger, assembly GCA_963575035.1. Lineage (NCBI taxonomy): Eukaryota > Metazoa > Chordata > Mammalia > Primates > Indriidae > Avahi > Avahi laniger. The sequence goes on from CAUYSK010036108.1 coordinate 3,655, forward strand.
AAACATGTTGCCCAGAACCTGACAGATTGAATGGAGCTAGAAGTGAGGGGTAAAGTCCTCTGAGCGGAAGGTAGAAAAAATCACACCAGTGCCAATTAAGAAATCCAGTCCCCCATCCTCTATTTGAAGTTTAATGGTGGGTTCTGGGGTGTGATGGAGGATCTGGGGACCTGGTCAGTCAGTGGGAATTGTCCCACCGAAGGGGAGAAAGAGACCCTCTGAGCAAGTTGGGGTCCCGGGAGATTGTTCTTTAAGCTTCCGTTTCCCTTAAGTGCAGGACAATTGTCTTCCCGATATCCTGGCATTTTACACGATCTACGAACATCTTGAGATAAATAGAGAATGCCGTGTGGTTGGCGAGAGAAACGGGTGGACTTCGAATTACTCCTAGAGTCAAACTTCCATTTTCGTAAAAACTCAGCTAGAAAGGGAGGGATTATTGATTTTAATTCCTCCATTCCTTCTGCTTTCCTTGCATTAAGGAATTGAGCAGTGGCTTTTAGAATAACGCTGAGAGATTGTCCAGCCCAGCCAAACACGCTATTTTGGAATTGCCTCTTCGTATCTAGGAGAAGATTTCCGACTTAACTGGAAATTGAAAGAGTTCTATGTTCTGGGCTTAAGGCAGCGCCTCTTTGAAAAGTCTTTATAAAGCGTTCCACAAAGTCTTTGGGATTCTCGCCTTCCTTGAGTGCACAATGTAACGTTAGACCAGTTCACCTTTGGAGGAGAGACTCATATCCTGCAGTGGCTCCTGCGTGCTTCTGGCTGTCATTTCCCAGTCATTGGCAGGAAGGCCCAGGAGGGGTTCTGAATACCAGTTTCCCAGTGCAGAGGAATTTTCCCCACGAGGCTGTCTGGCTCGGCACGTAACCACAGTGTCATCACAAGTGGGAAGGACACCTCTTAAAAGCCGGTTAAGAGTCATATACATGGAGTTATAAATAGTCCCCGATCTTTCCAGCTCCTCTCTAAATTTGGTAGGATCTTCTGAAAGTAGGGATGAAAGGCTTTCAGAAGATCTGTGGCTGTCCGGAGACATAAAGTTTTTGCTGTGGAGGTTCAGGATATATTCACAAAGAGCGTTGCAAGGGGTTAGGTTTGGTCCGGGTGGGAACCCGAAAAGTATGTATAGGATGAAATGTGGTTAATGGAAAATTTAGACAGTGATTATAAAGCCTGTAAAACAACAGCACAGGAGTCTGGACAGTCCAGAGTCCTATTTCTCCTCCCCTGATAAGGACGAAGCTACCCACTCCTCTATCTCTCCAGGATGAGACCAACACAAGGGTCCCAGAAATTGGTTATTTAAAAAATTTATGACAGTGGCTGTTCTGGCCCAGTTGCTCACTCCCCCCGGAAAAAGCCTCTATAAAATCCAAGGCTTGGCCGGTCGCGGTGGCTCATGCCTATAATCCTAGCACTCTGGGAGGTCGAGGCAGGTGGATCGCTCAAGGTCAGGAGTTCAAGACCAGCCTGAGCAAGAGCGAGACCCCATCTCTACTAAAAAATAGAAAGAAATGATCTGGACAACTAAAAATATGTATATAGAAAAAATTAGCCGGACATGGTGGCACATGCCTGTAGTCCCAGCTACTCGGGAGGCTGAGGCAGAAGGATTTCTCGAGCCCAGGAGTTTGAGGTTGCTGTGAGCTAGGCTGACGCCACGGCACTCTAGCCCGGGCAACAGAGTGAGACTCTGTCTCAAAAAAACCACAAAAACCCAAGGCTTTCCCTCCCTCGTGGTGGGCGCTCTTTAGGCCTCCACCTGTCTGCACCCAGATGCTCAAAATAAACAGCATTTTGCGACACAAGGCTTCGTGTGTGTCCCTCTTGGCTCCAGACCTAAGATGAGGGAAGGCCCAAGCTAACATGTTTGGATTCCAGGTCCTTGGGAAGCCGAAGTTGTAAGGGACAGCGAAGCCAGCCTTGCCACATGTTTCCAGATCCTCTGCCAAATTTTTTTCCTGGCCATTGGCAATGACATAAGTAACCTTTCAACCCAGGGCCTGGAGGTCAGGCCAGGGTGCTCGTTGAGTTTTTTGCATAGAAAGGGGGTGGTATAGCAGGTGGCAGGTGGATGTTGGAGGAATTTTCTGGGGAAGTCAAGGAGTTTTAGCGATTTAAAGGAATTCGCTGAGGGATTTGCCAGATTTGAGGGAGGGATGATAGGGGCCCAGAGATCTAAAAGATCTTCCAGAAGGTCACAACATGGATTTGGGGTAAAGTGGCATATAACAGGGTGGAGAAGGGGAATTTATGGTGAATGTAGATTTTAACTTTTGTTCCGGGTCTGATTTCTATTTTTTGATCTTGTTAAGGGCGTTCCTAAGGCTAGACATAAGGCTCTTTTGTGTTCTTTCTCTTTGATCTTCCCATGGGTACAAAGAAGACAGTTGTTTAGGATGAGAGCTTTCTAAAAGCTTTTTCAAATATAAATGTTTTTTTAAATCAAAGGATCCACTGTCTGGCCACGGACAAGTGGAGGTCTTCAAGGTAAACTCATTCCAGTAGCAACTCAAGCCGATGAGCCTTTTCATATGATATTAATAGAAAGACCCAGAGGTAACTTTCCGAGCTTTAGAATAAATTTTTACCGTGGATGTAAAAGGTGCCCTCAAACCAAAAGGCCACTCCCAAAGACAGCCTAAGGGAGCGAAATCCTTCATTGTCACAGGCAGTAAGAACAATGTTTATGTAAACTTGTGCCTGTAGTCACAGGCAGGCTGTCCCGGGATGGGACTTGTCCACACTGAAAGGCAACAAGTGTAGAGAATTATAGCCCCTTATGGCCTGGGGCCCCTGGTTAAGACAAACTCTCCTGAGAGGTGGCACAGTGCGACAAAGGAAATGCTCCTTGTCACTTTGTATCTGGGTTCCTAGCCTGCTGGCTAGCCACCTGATGCAAAGCCGGTAACCTGTGCCCCCTAGCTGGTGGAAACCAGAGAGAATATTCTCACTGGTTACAAAGCCAAGCTCTCAGGACACATATAGGATGCAAGCAGAATCTCATCTTTTTTTTTTCTTCTTCTTCTTCTTAAATTGGTGACCCACAGCAAAGTTGGTTCAGACAGACCCAGATCCAGTGAGAACCATAAAGTCACCAGTCTGTGAGGTCGGTTCACATAGCAGGTTTATGGGACCTGTATTGTGTTCTCCGCTATCATTCTCTTTATAACAAACAACACAAGGCAAAGACGAAAGAAAACAAAAACCATTTCTGGGAGAAAGTATCCACTAAAACTAACAGTACTCAAAACAAAAATCACAGAAGGAGTCGCTTTACCCAAAGTCTAGTTTGTACAAATGTTTTCTCCTGCTAATCTAAACTTGGAAAGAGAAAGGACAAGAAGAGACTGTTAACCATTCAGCTAGATCAGACCCCAGGGCAGATTCAAGAGACTGGAGTGACAAGAACCCTCACCTTCTGCCAGCTCTGTGAGGTCACAGAACCTCTCAGCTGCAGCCTTGGGCAGTGAGCAGACGTCCAGCCAGTGCTACCCTGTTCTTGGCACCAGAAATCATAAGAAGGGAAATATTTTCCTTCTACCCTCTCAGGTTCAATGGCTGGGTCTTTGAAATAAACTGACAACAGGCAGACTGATAGGTGAAAAGCATACAAATTTCTTAATTTTCAGCCAGGCACAGTGGCTCACATCTGTAATCCGAGCACACTGGAAGGCCGAGGCGGGTGGATCGTTAGAGCTCAGGAGTTCGAGACCAGCCTGAGCCAGAGCAAGACCCCGTCTCTACTAAAAATAGAAAGAAATTGGGCCAAACAACTAAAAATAGAAAAAATTAGCCGGGTATGGTGTCGTGTGCCTGTAGTCCCAGCTCCTCGGGAGGCTGAGGCAGGAGAACCGCTTGAGCCCAGGAGTTTGAGGTTGCTGTGAGCTAGGCTGACATCACGGCACTCACTCTAGCCCGAGCAACAGAGTGAGACTGCCTCAAAAAAAAAAAAATTTCTTAATTTTCAATGTCATGTGCACAAGGGTCACAGAAAAAGAAAGTGAATACCAAAAAAAGTGTATATACCATCTCAGTAGGGGAAGGGAAGGGGGAGAGAGGACTCTTATGGGAAATCAAATGATTTTTAGACAAGGTGAATGGGCTTATAGGAGATGTGAGATTTGGGACAATGTCTGTCTCGTCGTGGTGCTGACACCTAGTCTCCTTCCCTGGGATAAGCATCAATCTTCCCTGGTTGATAAAACTCCTAGGGAGGGAATTAATAATAATTTTTTTGTTTTTTTATTTTGAGGATCTGTTTTTAGGCAGATAAGGAGAGTTTAGAGAAAGCTTTTCCCTGAATTTGATTCTCAGATGTCTTCAGCTCAAAATAATCCTTCTGCCAGAGTGGCCTGTCTAGGTCTTCCGTGCCACCCCAGTGCTTGTCTAGACACCCTCTTTTCTTCTGCCCCGAGGCAGAGATATCACCATGCACCCAGAAAAACAAAAGCAGAGGGAGTTCATTACCACTAAACTTGCCCTACAAAAAGTGCTAAAGGAGGCCGGGCGCAGTGGCTCACACCTGTAATCCTAGCACTCTGGGAAGCCAAGGCGGGTGAATCGCTCAAGGTCAGGAGTTCGAAACCAGCCTGAGCAAGAGCAAGACCCGTCTCTACTAAAAAAATAGAAAGAAATGATCTGGACAACCAAAAAAAAAATATATATATATATATAAAATTAGCCGGGCATGGTGGCACATGCCTGTAGTCCCAGCTACTCGGGAGGCTGAGGCAAAAGGATCGCTTGAGCCCAGGAGTTTGAGGTTGCTGTGAGCTAGGCTGACGCCACGGCACTCTAGCCCGGGCAACAGAGCGAGACTCTGTCTCAAAAAAAAAAAAAAAGGGATTCCTAAAGGGATTCCTTCAGGTCTCAATAAAACTCAAAGCTTATGGAGACATCAAGGTCTCCCATAAAGGTAACATACAAGCGAACACAGAAGTCAATATTATTGTGATCTTGGTTGATCACTCCACTTTTTATTTTCTATACAATTTAAAAGACAAATGCATAAAAAAGAATTGTAAATCTTTTACCAGGTTCACAATATAAGAGAAAGAATTTGTAACAACCATACCATAAAGGAGGGTGGAGCTTTATGGGATATAGTTTTGTATGCAACTGAGATTAACGTGGCGTCAATTTGAATTTGATATCATTTATGATGTTATATGTAATTGTCAACGGAAAAAAAGACCAAACTCTGTAATTTTATTTATTTATTTATTTATTTATGTTTTTAAAGACTAGTCAAGTGCAGTAGTGAGGAGGGGAGTTAAGTAGTAGAACAAGGAGTTCAATCTGTAACTGACTGTGAACAATCAAGTGAGATAACTCACTACCTTCAGACCAGCCTGTAAAGTAATTTTAAAGAGATTTACTCTGAGCCAAATTTGAGCACATGACCCAGAGCCACGCCCGAGAGGTCTTGAGCAGTGGACTCGCTGTGGCTGGGTTACAGTTTGGTTTTATACATTTCAGGGAGACAGGGGTTACAGGTAAAGTCAAAATCAATATGTGGGAGTCATACATTGGTTTGGCCCAAAAAGGTGGGCCATCTCGAAGTGGGGGCTTACAGGTTACAGGTGGGTTTAAAGATTCTTTGGCTTGTAATTGGTTAAAGACCTGAAGCTTTGTCTAAAGGTTTGGAATGTTTCAACGTAAGGAGCTGTTTATCAGAGATAAGCTACTGAACATCGATTTGTTGTGTAAATTAAGGACCTGCAGATTTGTCTTGCATACCCTTAGGCCTGTTAATGGGTTATAAGGATGTCCCCAAGAAGGGAGGAGACATTATATGGCATGTCTGACCTCTTTCCTCCTGGCAGGCAATTTAGTTTTAGGATATTCCTTTGGTCACGAGGGGGTCCATTTAGTCAGCCAGTGGGGGAGTGGTGAGCCTTAAAATTTTATTTTAGTTCACGTAATCCTCATGGTATTTTTTTTTTTTTCCGAGACAGTGTCTCACTCTGTTGCCCAGGCTAGAGTGCCGTGGCGTCAGCCTAGCTCACAGCAACCTCAAACTCCTGGGCTCAAGTGATCCTCCTGCCTCAGCCTCTCAAGTAGCTGGGACTACAGACATGTGCCACCATGCCCGGCTAATTTTTTCTATATATATATTTTTAGTTGTCCAGATAATTTCTTTCTATTTTTGGTAGAGACCGGGGTGGGGGGGGGCGGGGGCGTCTCACTCTTGCTCAGGCTGGTCTCGAACTCCTGACCTTGAGCGATCCACCCGCCTCGACCTCCCAGAGTGCTAGGATTACAGGCGTGAGCCACCGCGCGCGGCCATCCTTACGAATTAATAACTACTGGCAAAGAAAAACCAGAACTGGATAGTAGTTAAAGCAGTAAAAACAGAATTTATTCAAAAACCTTTGCAATAAGGGGGGAAGAGACTTCAGTATAGAACTGGGCTCAATTCTGAATATACTTAGAAATTGTTAGAATGGTAAATTTTATGTTATGTGCATTTTGCCATGATTTTAAAAGCAGGAATTGTCAGGGTGGCAGTCTGCCCTCGGTTCTTGGTGTGCTCTTGGCCGAAGAATGACCAGACACACCAAAGTGTCAAGTCCAGACTATT
>CAUYSK010036109.1:0-17367 GCA_963575035.1 Avahi laniger
TAATTTCTTTCTATTTTTGGTAGAGATGGGGTCTCGCTCTTGCTCAGGCTGGTCTCGAACTCCTGAGCTCAGAACGATCCGCCCACCTCGGCCTCCCAGAGTGCTAGGATTACAGGCGTGAGCCACCGCGCCCGGCCTATGGTCAATTAATTTTTAACAATGGTGCAAAAACAATTCACCAGAGGAAGAATAGTCTTTTCAGCTGGAACAATTGAACAGCAATATGCAAAAAAATTGACCTACGTATTATACACTTTATACAAAAATCAACTGGAAAGGGATTATAAGCCTAAATATAAAATATGAAACTATAAAACTTTCAAAAGAAAACATAGGAGAAAATCTTTGTGACCTTGAGCTGGAGAAAGAGATCTTAAATATGGCTCCAAAAGCATTACTATAAAAGAAAAAACTGATCAACCTAACCTCATCAAAATTCAAACCGTATGCGTACGCATACACGTACACAGAACAAAACCTTTTGTTCTGCAAAAGGATGAAATTATTTTTTATTTTCTTTGCAATGGGCTGAATGTGCTCCCACCCCCATCAAAATTCATATGTTGAAATCCCACTCCTATGGTATTAGAAAGTGGAATCTTTTGGAAGTACCCTTAAGAGAATGAAAAGACAGGCCACAGACAGACTGAGAGGAAATATTTAAAAGCACTTATGATGAAGAATTTTTATCCAGAGTATATAAAGAAATCTTAACACTCAACAAAAGTAAATAACCCAATAAAAAATGGGCAAAAGATTTGAATTAACACTTCACCAAAGAAGATAGATGAATAGGCACCTGAAAAGATACTCAACATCATTATTCATTAGGTAAATTCAAATTAAAAACATGAGATACTATTACACTCCTATTAGAATAGCAGAAAACCCCATAAAACTAACAATATCAAGTGCTATCAAGGATAAGAAGCAAGTGGAATTGTCATATATTGCTGGTGGACATGCAAAATGGTACAGCCGCTCTGGAAAATAGTTTGTCAGCTTCTTATAAAACTAAATTAGCAACAACCATACAGCCCAGTAATCCCACTCCTAGGTATTTTACCCAAAAGAAAGGAAACTTAAGTTCATACAAAAACTTGTACATAAATGTTGATAGCAGGTTGTCTTAGTTTTTATTTGTGCTGCTATAACAAAATATCTGAGACTGGATAATTAATAAAGAACAGAAATTTATTTCTCACAGTTCTGGGAACTGGGAAGTCCAAGATCAAGGCTCTAGCAGGTTTAGTGTCTGGTGAGGGGCTGGTCTTTCTGCTTCCAAGATGGTACCTTATTGAAGCAACCTCCAGAAGGGATGAATGCTGCACACTCAGGTGGCAGAAAAGCAGAAGAGCAAAAGGGCCAGTGACCTTAGCCCCATTCATGAGGGAGAAGCACTCATGGCCTAATCACCTCGTAAAGGCCCCACCTCTTATACTATTACAGTGGTGATTAAGTTTCAACATATGAATTTTGGTGGACACATTTGGACCATAGCACAGTTTTATTCATAACTGCCAAAAATGGAAACAACTCAAATGTCTTGCACCTGTTGAATGGATAAATACACCATGATACCTCCTTATAATGAAATATTACTCAGCGATCAAAAGGAACAAAAACTATTAATACAGGCAACAAGATGGATGAACCTCAAATGTATTACACTAAATCAGGGGTCAGTAAACTCTTTGGTTTGAGGGCCAAATCCAGCCACACCCATTTCTTTATGTATTATCTGTGGCTGCCTTCATGGGACAGTGGCAGAGCTGAATAGCTACAACAGAGACCACATCGTCCACAAAGCTGAAAATATGTACTGCCTGGCCCTTTATGGAAAAAGTTTGCCAATCCATTTGCTATGTGAAGGGAGCCAGATACAAAAGGCTACCTTCTCTCTGGTTCCGTTTATATGACATTCTGGAAAAGGCAAAATGATTGGGATGCAGAACAGATCACTGTTTCCCAGGGTCTGGGACTGGGAGCAGGGATTGACTGTCAAGAGGTAGCACTAGGGCATTTTTGAGTATAATGGAACCGTCCTGCGTTTCGATCATGGTGGTTCTTACATGTCAAAGCTAAGAGAACTGATACGACTGCACATAAAGAAAAGTGAGCCTTCTCGTATGCAAACAAAAATTAAATTTAAAAAATAAGTGCTGTAAGAATGGCACACGTATTAGTCCAAACATTTGGGCTTCAAGTTGCAGAAACTGAAATGATTTTCATGCAAGAAAAAAAAAAAAAGAGAGATGATTCATTGCTCAGGTAGCTGGAAGCGATACTGTGGTAGATGACAAAACTGAAGGAAGGGCTCCAGGAACCAGGGATGAGAGGGGAGACCTGGAGATCACAGAGGCCAGGATCCTTTCTCTCCACCTGCCCTCAAGTCATGTGCTCGGTCACTTTCTCCTACTGACCTCCTTGTGGCATGGAACGGGTTCCCCAGCAGTCCCAATTTCATAGCCCAGCTGGAAAGAAAGAACGTTTTTCCATCTGAGTGTTCATTTATCAACTCCAGGGAAGGACTGTGATTGGCCCTGCTTGGTCACAGACTCACACCTAGATCAATCGCTGTTGCTAGGAGAAACAAAGAACTAGTATGAACTAACCCCACTTCTGTGGCCAAAGGACCAGGGGCTGCTTTGAGAAGAAGGGGATTTGAAAGCTTGTTGGGAAGACAAAACTCAGTAGCAGGCTCAGTTGACTTCATTAGCCAATAAATTAATACAATTAACACAATTAGTATTTTACTTCTAGTTCACATCTATTTAATATTTATAGTTTCCCAATTAATTCCTTATACTGGACAAAGAGTGATTTGAAAGGTAGGTTCAAGGAATTAAAAAAAGTTTTGTGGCACTCAGACCAAGTGGTTTATGACTTGTAGAACAGGGGAACCACTCTTAAGTGTGAAAATATTTATTTCCGGTATTTTAGGTTTTAAGAAAGATAAGAAGGAAATAGCATAATGCCGTTATTGATATAGGTCAAATTATAAGATCTTATTATGTAGATCAGGACCATACTGTATCACCTTTATGATTAAGCTTTTTTCCTTTGAAGTATCAATCTTTAAACATTTTGGCAGTGTTTAAAAATCAAATCTAGATAGTCTCTTGTTAAAAGAGAAAAGATGCATAAATTTTAAAGATTTTATGAGGAATTGATTAATCATGATGATTGAATTTGGCTTACTAATTTTTCCTGCCTCTGGGTCAGTGATCTAGAGCCAATATTTTCTTTAAATGGAGAGCAGATATACAAAAACTTTAATTTTCTCTTTTCATGCCGTGAATGTTATTGAAAAAATCATTAAAGTATAAACCTCCTTCCAAATCAAAAGGCACCTAAGTTTCATTATCTTGTTTTTCTCTTTCCCTTTCTGCAATGCTATTACAAGGGCTCCACCTGATGGGCTAGCTTACCCATGGAAAATCAAATACACACTCATCTCAAGCCCTAAATTACCAACCAGTAACAGGAGGAAAAGAAAAAAATAAAAGCTGGCTTCTATTTGCCCAGCCTTCTGGTTCATCGACCAGGGAGCACAGCGTGGGCTGCTCATTTGCAAGGCTGCATTGATGACTTCTCCCCAGGAGGGAACCGCGAAGAGAATCACTCACCCTCAAACTCTCATACTTCTGGCCTGGGGAAGCAAAAACAGATGAAGAAATTGGAACATGACTTGCCTGAGAGCAACTTTGAACAATTTTAGAGAGGATTTATGTCATGTAGTTTCAAGTTTTAAAATCTAATTTAATAAATATACATCTTTGCAAAATAACACTGTGCATTTCGGCACCATTTCTATCTATTTCAACTGGAAATGAAAGCCAAGTTTTCCATTACTGGCAAATCCTGTTGGTATTGCGGCAGCTGGAACGAAGAAGTTAATTCATTCTATTTTTTTCTCCTGTGCCTTAAAGTTATAATATTACATATTTTAAAATTCTCTACCATTCTGTGTTTAAACTACAAGTTGCAGTGATATGAAGTTCTTAAAGCTGAGAATTGAAAAAAAAAGTTGTTATTAGGGAAAGTTTCAAAATCATCCCATTAAACCAAAAATCACTGCTTCCTATGAAGCAGTGACAATCTGGTACAACAGAAGAAGTGATTCGAGAACCGTGTGGTGGTGTGAGGGACTGATTGAAATCTTTCCTGTTTTCTGGAACTGGAGACAAACACCAGTTCTGAGAACAAAATATACTAAGCACCCCCATGTTCTGGCACAAAAAATTGTAAGAGGGGTGTCTGAGGGTTTGTTGATTTATCCCACTGGTACCAAACCTCCATGTCAATCCCAACGTCCCCAGTTGAAATATGATGGCCCAGAGGGATGAGGGAGAGGCGGGGAGGAAGGCAGACTGGGAAGGAGGGCTGAGGAAGGGGAGCTCAGGCACTGGCACACCCAGAGGCTCGGCCAGGGATTGCACTGTTTTCTTCACATCCCTCTCCTCTGCATGACAAAGTTATTTCAGCAAATGAATGTATTAATACATTTTAAATCTTAGTTAAGCCTGCTTATTCCCCTTCCAAATTGAAATTGTCTATTGTATTATATATTAATAGATTTTTAATTTGTCTGAGTTTCTTAAGAGTTAGATCTTTTATCCTACTGATTTTGTGGACAAAGAACATTTGTAAATTACTGTCATATAATGTATAATGGATGGTGTTCCAGGATTTTGTCCCAGTAGAAAAAGCCAAAGAGGCATTGTTCATTCTTTAGTACTAGATGTAGAATATGAGCAGATAAAATGTCAATGTGAACAAATTCTTATAAAACATATTCCAATGACATTTTGTGTTTAGAAAAGTACTATCGCTATCGCAAACTGAAATAAGTAATAATAATGGGTAGAAAAGAAATGCAATGAAAAATGTATTGATTGTTATAATTTTGATTATACCAGTAAAAGATAATAAAAATTAACAAAATATTGCAGAAAAAAGCAACAGTTTAATATTTTTTAATTATATTAATGAATTTTTTGAAAAAGGGAAAAAAATGTGCCTTCATATTGATCTGTCACAGTAATAAATAACATTACAGTTTTTGTTTTCAAGGCTTAATTTTATCAAGATGAATCTTCTTTGCATACTCATGTTTAATGATTATATAGCCAGATTTTCAATCTATCTTCCCTGATGGTTGATCCAAGAACAGTTTCTATTAATTTTAATTTCAAAAGCTTTTATCACATGAAGCAATATATATACAAATAGTAGAGAAAAATCTTAAGTGTAAGAATAAGTTCAACAGAGATTTATAAAAATCACATTTCATGATAAATTCCAAAAATTGCAATACTGAGCATGTCATTTTTTTTTTAGGGCTCTATTCTAGCAGCTTTCAAATGTCTCCAATCAAAAAAATTTTTACTAAAATATCTCTATTCATAGACTCATATTCATTTGTGTCATATTTCGCAAAAACTTCAAAATTTTTCCTCTGCTGCAAAATCAGAAATTATTTGGTCTTTAGCTTTAGAACAAATGTCTAGTTCTTGGTAAAAACAATGAAATAGTTTACTTCCAGCCCTGTTTTTATCTCCTAGCAATGTTTGACTGGTATCTCTTATTATTTCTCCTGGCATTCTTCTTCAAAATTTGAATTTTTTTAACAAACAGGATCTTGGTCTGTTGCTCTGTCCAGGCTGGAGTGCAGTGGCACGATCATAGCTCACTGCAGCCTCGAACTCCTGGCCTCAAGCAATCCTCCTGCCTCCCAAGTACCTGGGACTACAGGTGCAAGCCACTGCACCCAGCTCCTTTTTTTTATTTTTGTAGAAATGGAGTCTTGCCATGTTGCCCAGGCTCGTTTCAAAGTCCTGGGCTCAAGGAGTCCTCCTGCCTTGGACTCCGAAAGTGCTGGGATTACAGGTCTGCGCCACTGCAGCTGGCCAAAATTTGATTTTTTAAATGCTAATGTCCATTTTCTTTTATGTTCTTGGGAGAAAAAACTTTTCCTTTACCAACTTAGGTCTGAATGGTCTGGAGCCTGAGAATCAATGGACAATAGATTAACAGGAGAAAAATTTATTACGCATGCAGGAGTACGCCACAAAGAAAGCAGCTCCCTGAACACCTAGGGGTAAGTGTTTATATACCAGCTTAATAAGGGGGAGAAGGTGGCGTTAGGCCTTTAAAGGATGGAAGATTCTGACGAGGCTTATTTACACAATTTTTGGGAATGTCCCAGCATCCACAGTCCGTTGCCTCCCTGACGGAAGACCTCCCCTGGGGTATGGGGGTGGGGTAGGATTTGGGGCAGCTGACTAACTTAAAGCCCCGCTTTAATCAGATAAGGGACATTCAGATCAGATTTTCTTTTGTATCTGCTATAGCTGAGATGTCTCCAGTTGGATACCATTCTGGAGAGTTTTTGGTCCAGTGTTATGTGGCATAGTTACAGTCCTCCTCAGAATTTCTATCTTGATCTTTAAGCGATAATTTTAAATTTTGTTGTTTCACTGTACATTGTTCAAGGCTGATTGTGGCTGTCTGCAAATATTTTAGGATCTTATTAACATCATCTAAAACTTCACACCAGAAAAAGAGATAATTCAGAACAGAAAAATTGCATACAACAGAGAGGAATTTTACACCAATCCTCTTGGGTCCATGTTTTGTTTTGGATTACATAGTCCTTTAAAGATTGAGATTAACTTTTACACTTGTTTGGACTGTGCAGCTTTATAATGAGCATGTCATCTAGTCTGGGAAGGTCTTTTCACTGTCAGGCACATTCTGTAGTGTTTCCCACCAATGAGGTGAGAATTGAGTGAATGCATCTTTTCCAAAGTTCCAGAAGAGACATACGCAAAACAACACTTCCAAAAAAGTGAACACTGCAAAAATTTAAAAAATAATTTACATAAGATATGCATAAGGATTGGGAGTAATTCCTTCGATTTGTGCCTGACACCAGTGTAAGTCTCTGTCATATCACTGACCATAACAGACGATCAAGTCTGCCCATCACCATTCAGTTGTTTCAACTACTCTTCTGTGGGCTCAGCAAGAGTCTTCCAGAAATAGCACAGAAGCCCAAGAACGATTCCTTTATTTCAACTTTGCAATCTTCAACATGAACATATCTGACCATTTTGCACATTTGATCGAAGTTTGAAACGTAGAGAACGCTAGCAAAAAGAATTCCTAAGTATTGTGCTTTTAAAAATATCTGCCACTACTAAATGATACCATTGATTTAATGTTTTACTTTCTTGATTCATTCTTTAGTTAGCAATTTAAAAAGAAGAATATATTTCAACTCTTTAAAGCTACTATTCAGATTTATTAAAATATTGCATATACAAACTGAGATTTGCATGTACTAACCTCACATTTTGTATGTATCATACCTCACATTTTGTAATGTTTCAGTCTTTCACATTTGAAACACAAATAAAAACTCCAAGGGGCCACATAGAATAACAGTATTGAAGTTCTCTGATTCTATTTCCTTCTCTTTACAACCTCTGTGCTATTAGTATTTAATTCTGAATCACTGTTTAAAAGTAGGAATATGGAGTACCACAATGGTTGTGTTCAGTTCAACTTTATCCTTTATAAGCTGACTCTTCATAAAGATTGCAAGTTACCGTATGTTGGTAGCCAACTGATTAATAGGGATTTCTCCAAATTAATTTCCATATAGAATAAATATTTATTAAAGGATAGGCAATAAAACGTATTAATTTAAAGTACACACAACACACACACACACATGAACGCACACACGAACCTGTAATTATATAGAACTTAGACCAAAAAAATTTATAGGGAGAAGTATTTTATCACTGACATTGCTTAGAATTGTCAGTGTATGGTGATGATACAAAAGCAGACTGACTTAAGGTCAGGATTATTATTGCTTTAAAATTCTCTACAGACAATGCACTGCTTTGTTGCCTGTAAGGGGTGGACCCCTCCCACCACCCTGCCCTCGGTACACCACAGGTCTCGAATGATTCTCCAACCAAGAGAATCATTTCTAAGGTCTGTGGACTTATGTAAAAAGGGGAAACTGGTTTGTTATTTCCTGGTTGTTTGCTTAGCTGTTGAGCTTGATGACATACCTTGGTGTTTCCAAGTGGAAGAAAGAAAGTTGGCATAGCAGCATATCCTGATGGAGAAAGAATAAGATTGTCCCTGAAGCTCCAAGTGTGTGCCTTTGATTGATGCCCTAGAGTTGGGCTAAGGTGTCTAGGAAAGCTGTTTGGGACAAGTCTAGATAATAAAATTGTATCAGCAAAGGAATAAAGACAGCAATTTCATTATCATGGATGAAGGGCTGCCTCCATTGACATCAAAAAAAAGGAAACCTACTTGCTTTGTGTAGCTGCATAAGAACATGATTTCTTTCCCATTTCCATCCTCCCTGACCCAGCACCTTTCCCTTGTCCTTCCATCTAAGCCTCTGGAGCCTCAAGGTCATCTGTGCTAGGCAATGGAAAGAGACCTGTAAATTGAATATGAGAAATTTTAAGTGGGGAAGATTAACACTTAACAAAGAAAATCACCTTGGCTTAACAACCAAGCATGTTGACAAGTTACGGAATCAGCCTGATATGTGTTTGAGGGAGTCTATTACCTACTGGGAAAAATACATGCAAATGGGGTGTCAAAAGAGTAGCAGTTTTTGGAAAAAACAGAAACTTATATTTTTGTGCTTGTATATGTTAGATGTTTCATCGGGCCATTGAATAATGGTGGTATTCCACTTGTTACAAAATGAGTTGATTCTCTCCTGTCTCCCGTTTGCTGCTTGGTGGGAACCTAGACAGTGTTTTTCTAACTGGATCCTGTTCTAGTTGTCCTTTGTTTCTAGAAATTGTGTTAGTCTGGCCCATAACTTTCTTTCAGAGATTTGCTTCCTTGGACATTAATATTTGGCCTTTGAGTTTATCCCCATGTCATTTAATGTTTCAAAAATCACAAAGAACGACCTGGAGATTTTTCTAAAGATAGGTGTGTGCCTCCAACATGCACAAAATTCTCTCTCAAAAACTAGCCAAAAGGCAGGGCGCGGTGGCTCACGCCTGTAATCCTAGCTCTTTGGGAGGCCGAGGCAGGCGGATTGTTTGAGCTCAGGAGTTCGAGACCAGCCTGAGCAAGAGAGAGACCCCGTCTCTACCAAAAATAGAAAGAAATTAATTGGACAGCTAAAAATATATAGAAAAAATTAGCCGGGCATGGTGGCGCATGCCTGTAGTCCCAGCTACTCGGGAGGCTGAGGCGGCAGGATTGCTTGAGCCCAGGAGTCTGAGGTTGCTGTGAGCTAGGCTGAAGCCACGGCACTCACTCTAGCCAGGGCAACAAAGTGAGACTCTGTCTCAAAAACAAAACAAAAAAAAACTAGCCAAAAGCTATCATGTGAATCATGGCAACTTGTCCTTCAAATGATGTGATTTCCTCTTTTTGTTTTCCAAATCTTCATTATATTCTATTTCTTTTTTTCTTTTCATGTGTTTTCTTCCATTTCCTCTGGGAAAAACAGAGAAGTGCACAATAATTTTCTTTTCAACTGGATAATTTTAAAGTCGAAGTGATTTCTTTTTATGTAAATGCCTCCTAAATTGTTGACATACTCAAGTTTCTCATTTAAATAATGACTAGAAATTGTTAAATTTGAGTTATGTATGCATAAGGCATTCCATCATCAGAATACTGGAAAATCTTTTGAGGTTACTGATTGTACTGGGCTATGAAACTACTTTTCTTAACTGTGTTTATAGGAAAAAAGAACCATGCTATTTCAAAAGTGTTTTATCTTGGGGCCCATTTATTTCTAAACGTGTAGTTAACAAGTACTATATGTTCTGTGACACAGATTGTAAAGATATTTATTTTTAAAAGATGCTGGGTAAATTTTACCATAGTCATTGTTAGCTTAGAACACTTTGAACATGGTTTTTAAAATTTCAGATGCTAATGACAATATATTTGCTATAATTAGGAATAATAAAAGAAGATCCAAAGACAACATAGATTACAATTTCTTATTTGCCATCAGAGGCCAAACCCTGTACATGCTTTTAAGGTTCTGGGAGGTGTGTGTGTGATTCTGATTTAAATGCCCACCTGAATTCCCCTTTTGTATTTTGTCAAATTCATATTTTCCTAAATTTTCCTGGACCTCTAATGAACTAAATCACAAAAGGGACCCTCTGGGAATGAGAGTCCTTCTCACAAATACCTAAAAGATCAGGTGGCTGTCCACAGAATGGTACTTGAGATAGGGCCAACTGGTCTTGTGTGGCCTTTTCATCAGCCCAGGGAATGAAACTACTTCTAGGAAGAATAGTACCTCCTTCTATCTACTAGAAACTCAAATGAAATAATAGTAGTCTCATGCTTGTGAAGCACTTTATAGTTTATGCCATATTGTCACATTTTAAAAGTCATTCTTTCACATGGCAGTCCTGTGAAGTAGTTATTATTGTCCCCTTTTTACAAGATAGGAACTTAGTTTTGTAAACCATGGACCTCAAAGCCTAATTCCAGGTCAATCAGTGCTTTTCTACTCATCCTCAACTTCGGCCCCATTTCTGGTAGATAAATCCCTCATTGATAAACCTGAAGACAACCTCCCAGAACACTCAGCCCCCAGCACACAGAAACCTCTGTGTCACTCATGGTATCACTGCAGTGGCCATATCAGTAATTCCAATATGAAAGAAGAGATTTCTCTTCCAAAAATGACTCCATCTCCATCTGATCCATTGAAATACAGCTTTTGTGTTTGGCCATTTTAAAGTTCATGCACTTAAAAAAAGTTAAAGAGAATCTCACAGTATAAACTATTAAGATAAAGAATACATTTCATATCTTCATTCAATTTGATTCAAGTTGGAAGGATCAAATATTCGTTTCTCGTCACTCATGTTACATTCGTCTTCTGCCCGTAGTTCTTCTAATTTATCTACTGCTCCTCAGCTGAAGCAAGTTCAAGGAAAAGTAGGGATCTTTTCTGTTTCAGCCCCAGGACTCCTGCTGAGACCCTTGGAGTAACTATTCTCTTCTCTGTCATCTGGCCTCTGACTTAGCGACATTAAATCTGCCCAGGGAAGTTCCCAGAACTCACCAGCCTCCATGGTGTTGGCACGCTGTGTCTTCCTAGCTGTGGTGGCTGGACTCCTAAAATGTCAGCCAGCCTCCAGCACGAGGACCGCCATGAGAAAGGGGACTCCATTTTGTTCACCTTTGTATTGCCAGCACCTAACACAGTGCCTGGCATGCCTGATGCCTACTAGAGCTTCATTAAACATTACCAAATGAATAAGAAATTTGTGTCTTCTCGTATATGGAGGGAAAAAAATAAAATGAGAGAGTTAAATAAATTGATCAAACACATGGTTGTCAGTGACTGAACCAGTGCTTGAAATCAGATCTATTTGCTCCCATTCCAAAGTGTTTCCTCTGCACATGTAATGTGCAGCTGTGTCAGTCACCTTCTCTGAACCTATTAATTGCATTCCTAACAGCAAATTTTGTCCAGTTTTTCCTAAGCTCAATTAGCTGACCCCCTCTGTGTAATCTCTTGCTCCCCCACCCCTAAGACCTATAATTTCTCTAAAAGTTCTGTTGCTTTCATCATAACGCACCATGTCTTATGCAGTCACACTTCACCTGGGTAACATGGTGTGTTGCCAGGGAAAAAGTACTTAACCCATAAAACCTGCCATAATATATTCACATTCCTTTCCATATGAACAGGATCAAAATTGTGTATCTTTAAACTCATTATTTTATTACAAAAACAACCTGCCAGTAAAATTTCAAACTCTTGGGAGGGTGTAAAATGAAAAGTAAAAATCCTACCTCCCACTTCTGATTCCCAGTGCATCTTTCCAGATGTGAATACTATTAACAGCATCTGGTGTATATCACTAGGAAGCTGTCACGCAGAAACAAGCATATATACACATCCTTTTAACAAAAAACACAGTTGGCATTTATACTCAAAAACAGTGTTGCATGAAGAAAGCAAGATGTAGAATGATAGAGAAATAAAAAGCAAATTGAAGAGGTCATAGCATTTATGAAAATTTTAAAAGGCATAAAAACAGTAATATTGCATCCATGTTACTTACATTTGTATGAGAAAGTGTAAAAATAGATACACATTAAATCTACGTGATTATTAAGAGATAAGTGAAGTCTGAGGGACAGGATAAAGGACAAAGGGACTTCAAATTTATCTGGAATTTTTTTTTACATACACACCACATATAGACACACACACACAGACACACACGTATACACATACATGCACATTGAAAGAAATATGATCGATGTTAAGAATTGCCAGTTTCAGGTGTAGGTTCATGGATGATACATAATTATCTGTACATTACTTATTTTAAAATGTATCTCAAATAAAAAATTTAAAACAAAGGAGAAAGGGTAGATTCATTCAATACATACTATTCTGCACTGTACTTTTTCCATTTAACAATGTATCTCGGAGTTTTATCATTTTAGCATACATAGATCAACCTCACTTTAAAATGGTTACTGTCAATCTAAATAACGGAGGCTTTCTAAAAGAAAATGATATTTATCCAGGAATAGAGCATTGCAATGGGAATACGTGCACCATAGTAAACTATGTGTGTATTCAGGGAGGTATGGAAAACAAACGTTTTTAAAGGAAAAAGGAAGAGGATTACATAATTATTAGGTTATTAAGTATGAAATGTCCGATTTCCTTAAGTACTAAGCTTGAAAGTTGGTATCTCTGACATTTCACTCTGACACTTATTGTTTTATTTTTATTGTGAAGGTAGATCCTTGGTCTTTCAAACACACATTTTGGCTTGTGATTATCTTTCAAATTTCTTTTTAGAGCAATTTTTGTGAAACCATGAATAAGTAAAAAATTTGCATTATTTTCAATATGAGTGCCAAAACGGAACTAGTGTGGCGCAGACAGCTCGAAATATCAACGAAGTGTTTGGGAAGAATGGGCTAATGAACCCACAGTGAGTCGATGGTTTGAGAAGTTCCATTCTGTTGATTTTAATCTTGAAAATGAGCCATCTGGGCAGCCCCAGACCAAGGTGGATAGTGATGACCTGAAAGCTGTAGTGGAAGCAAATCCATCTCAACCTAAGCACGAGTTAGCAGCAAGGTTTGATGTGCTATTCCAACAATACTGCACCATTTGAAACAAATAGGCAAGGTAAAGAAGCTGAATAGATGGGTACCGCATGAATTAAACTAGCGTCATAATAGAAATCATCTCGAAGCTTGCCTTTCTTTGCTGTCACGACATAAAGGCGAACTATTTCTACACTGTATTGTTACATGTGATGAAAGTGGATTCTTTTTAACAAATGCAAGCATTCAGCACAAAGGTTGGATAAAGGCGAAGTGCTGAGACATAATCCAAAACTGAATATTCATCAAAAAAATCTAATGGTGTCTGTTTGGTGGTCCAGCGCTGGTATTATCCACTACAGTTTTATGAAACCTGGTCAGTCGACTACAGTGGATGTCTACTGCAACCAGCTGGATGAAATGATGAGGATGCTTGCAATTACGCAGCCGAGATTGGTCAATAGAGACAGGCCAATCCTCTTGCAAGACAATGCTTGACCACGTTTCACACAAACAATGCTGCTCAAACTACAGCAGCTGGATTTGGAAACGCTCTGTCATCCACCGTATTCACCAGATCTTGCACCAACTGACTACCACTTCTTTCAGGCTTTGGACCACTTCTTGCAAGGAAAAACATTCAATTCTCAACACACTGTGAAAAATGCCTTTTGTGATTTCATCCCTACTTGCTCTCCAGGCTTCTTGGCTGCTGACACAAGCAAGCTACTGTTAAGATGGCGAAACCATGTTGATAGTTTAGGCCCATACTTTGATCAATTGTACTGCTTCTTGCTTGAGATATAATAAACTACATTTTTGATTTGAAATCAGACATTTCATATTTAATGACCTTAATCTTTTGAGATAATTATGCTTGGCTATTAGAATCAATAACAAGGCTGATACTAGTCTGATGTCGAACAGGCAATTGCTGGACAGATGTCCTCGCAGATGTAATTTTTGTGTAAGGTTGTGATGGCCTTTGTGCAAAATTGTGAGTTTTGCAGTCTTTCGTGATAGTTTTGTTTTCAGGCATTTATATATGAGAACTCTCTTTTCATGACCTTTCCCAAGTCTATTTGTCAGGTTTTGGTATGTTTTGTTTTGTTTTTAACACAAGTGACATCATTTTGATTCTGACAATTTTCACATTATGTATCACTAAACTGTACACTAAAAAATAGTTCAAATGGTAAATTTTATGTTATGTGTATTTTATCACAATTTTTCTTAAATAGCCTAAAAAGGTTTCATAATATTTTACTGTATTTCAATCATTTTACCACTCCCCTATAGATGAACATTTATGTTGTTTCCTGTCTTTTTTTTTTTTTTAACTATTACAAATGGTGCTGTAATGAATGTAAACACACATTTATATATCGTCACAAGCATCCCACTGTGGACAAAGAGATTTTTCTAAAGTGGCTTTGGCTCACTACAAAATTTTATATAAATTTAAAAATGACTAGACCTTGCTAAATTTTAGATACATTCATTTATAAATATAGAATTTAGCCAAGATATTTCATAAATAGAAATTATTTATGCTTTGAGGCAAAATCACCAGTTTCTTTAAAATATTTTTAAGTTTAAAATGTGATTTTGGTTAAAATTCCACTAAAATTTTTTTATTGTTGACTTGAGGCTTAGGCCTGGGAGTCAAGTTCCAGTTGTTTATGTCTTAGAAGGATTAAATCTACCAGCTCCTTTTCTAAGATTAGGTTTTCGCAAGTAAATAGATACAGCATGAAAACAGAAAATATTACAGGGGTACAGGAAACAAATTCACCAAAAGCAGAGGCTGAGGCCCCACGATGCAAACTTATTTTTTTTCCAAATTTTGTGTAGGACAGACTTACCTATTTCATAAAGATTTTTAGCATATTGACACCAACTTGTCACTCTGAACTCTCAGAGAAAATTTAAAAATTAAAGCATTGATGACCTTAAAATCTGCATCAGCTAAGTGTGAAACTTAGAGATTTCTGATATTGCCCTGAACATTTTTATTCTAAAATTGTTTGTGTCATTAGAGGCATCATGTTAAATATTTCTATTGATTCTCATTTCTAGGCTTTCACATTTCACAGACACTGTAACTTATGGGAATCAACATTTGCCTGGAAATTTGAGTGGACACACTGTATTTTGGGAGGTCAAGCATGTGGCAATGCCCATAAACAAAAGGGCATGACTGACATTGCCACTGTGCAGACTTTCTCTCTTTTTCCAACCCTGAAGGAAATACTGACTAGCATCTCCCCTCTATATTTACAGGAATACATTGTTTAAAAAATATGGTCAGGAGAATGAGTTGTATGTATTTTTTAAACAGAGTGCAATGAAAAACAAAAGCAAAAGCAAACAACCATTCCTGAGACCTCTAAATCTCCCTGAGTTTTGGGACTCTCATTTTAACATCAGCGTGCTCACTCCTCCAAGTTTGCTTGTGGAGGGAGCTTGCCTTCGCTTCCAGATCCCACCTTTCTCATCCACAGAGACTGCAGCCTATTTCTTTTATTTATGCCTTTGTTTTTGCCTGAGGCATTAGGACTGTACATATCCTGTCATGTGACTACGCTCACCCTAATAGCCGTGATGGAGCTGAACATCAGCGCTGAAGAAGGAAAATGGAAAAAGAATCAAACATGTTAATATCCTTTTGGGGGCGGGGTTGGAGTTCTCTTGCTATTTGGAGACAGATAAAAGCTTGCTTTTAGAAATACGAATGTGATTTCATTAACAGTCGTGTTGTTTTCATATTGCATATCACTTCAAGGATTTGTCTGCTATTGTCATTTGGTGATTGAAGAAATAGCTTTAAATGTGGGCTCTGATAAAATAGAAAAAAAGTACAAGTAAAGAAGCCAGATTTTGAAATCTATAGCAAATAAATCGCTTTTTTAAAAAACTGGGTATATGTACTATTTACATGTAAATAACTCACCCCGCATGCAGGTATGTATACATCTGCGTATAATTTTAAATGACAGGCACCAATTTAATGGAGAAGCTAGGGCTCATTAGTTCCCTGAGTAGGATTGATTCTCCATAGCTGGAATGGTGCATACAGCTCCTAGATAATTTGTAATGAATTGAATTTTCCTTCTGCATACCTAATTAGTGACTCTTTCTTTTGTTACTTAAAAGGATATAGACATTTAAAGAGATGAATGTTTAGAAATTCTGTTACAATGCTGGAAAGACATTAAAGCCTTCATGTTGCATGGGCTCTATGGAAAAAAGCATGGGAAAAAAAGAACACTTCATTTTGGGGAAATATAATTGGTCAGGGTTTTGTTTCAAGAGTGTCATATGTTCTAGCCCATTTACAGCATTACTTGGCAAATTCTACTTGGCAAATGATGTACATCACCTTGTATCTTCTGGATGCCTCTTGGCCATGTACACTGGACGACTGGCTCTTCAGCGCCCCCACTGGTAAACGAGGGGAATCACCAGAGGACATTTCTTTCTTTGGGATTTGCACACAGAGAGGTTTGCTTTTTACTACAGTAGCATGTATAATAGATAGGTCCAGTCCAAAGACAGTGCTGGCCCATGTACTGGGAAGTATACAAACCGAGATCTATAAATAAGTTCCTACTGTATTCAAAAAGGTGTTGTAGACCGGGCGTGGTGGCTCACGCCTGTAATCCTAGCACTCTGGGAGGCCGAGGCGGGTGGATCGTTTGAGCTCAGGAGACCAGACTGAGCAAGAGCAAGACCCCGTCTCTACTAAAAAAAATAGAAAGAAATTACCTGGACAACTAAAAATATATAGAAAAACAATTAGCTGGGCATGGTGGCGCATGCCTGTAGTCCCAGCTACTCGGGAGGCTGAGGCAGGAGGATCACTTGAACCCAGGAGTTTGAGGTTGCTGTGAGCTAGGCTGATGCCATGGCACTCTAGCCCGGGCAACAGAGCGAGACTCTGTCTCAAAAAAAAAAAAAAAAAGAAAGAAAAAAGAAAAAAATGTGTTGTACCCAAGATTTCAAATGGTCAATTCTGGCAACCCTGGGAAAATGGATGCTATAGTAATTCCAGCCTCTGGGTCAGTTTCTCTTGGGATTATCTATCATTTCAAAACCCTGTTATGGCATAGATTAGACATTTAGAAAATAATCTAGTAAATTACATTTCATCTTAAGATAAATTCTAGCTCTGCCCTCTTTTCTCTCGCCAGCAGTACCATATGTATTAAACTATGCCAAATATTAACAAATAGTAGCGCACTGCCA
>CAUYSK010036112.1:0-35126 GCA_963575035.1 Avahi laniger
TCTGTCTCAAAAAAAAAAAAAAAAAAAAAGGGCATATAACCATCTGTACCCCATTGGGTCATTGCATAAGCATTCCCCTGTCAAAAGACAAATTCCCCTCATGCTATGTGCCTTAAAATAAATGTGGTATGCCTTTTCTCCTGTCAATCTGCCTTTTGTAGTCCCCATACCTCTTTGCAGTAGCCAGAATGATGGCCCACAAACAGATTTGTCCATGTTCTAATCCCTGGAACCTGTGAATGTTATTTTATTTGGAAACAGATTCTTGAGAGAGGTAATTAAGAAACTTGAGATAAGAAAATCATCCTAGATTATCCAGGTAGGCCCTAAATCTAATGACAACTGTTCTTGTAAGAGAGAGGCAAAAGAGTTTTAAGACAGACACACAGAGGAGAGTGACAGAAGAGGAAACAGCCAGATGAAGCTGAAGGGAGAAACAGGACTGAGGAGGCCTCAAACCAAGTGATGCCAGCAACCACCAGAAGCTGAAAGGGGCAAGTTACTGATTCTCCCCTAGAGCCTCTGGAGGGAGAACAGCTCGGTAGACAGACGCCTTGATTTCAGACTTCTGGCCTCCGAAACTATTAAGAGAATAAATTTTGATTGTTTTAAAGCCACTCAGGTTGCAGTTATTTGTTTCAGCAGCACAGGAAATGAATGTATCTGTTATGAATTTCCATAATTATTTGAAAAGTAGTGATTCTATTAAATAAAATTATTTTAAAAGGCCATCTCCTAGCTTAGAATCTATGAAGGACATTTTTCTATTCAACTTAAAATGCCTTCACTCATTAATTCTTTCTGAATGAATGCTTTCAGTGAACTTGATTGGTTTAAGTCTATAAATAATAAAATGCAAACTACACAGAGGTATAATAAAAAGTGAATTTAGCCCTTTTAATTATACAGTAAAGTGAGGTGGGTAAATCAGAAGCACTGAGGAGTATGGAGGAATCGTGCAAAGACCTAGAAAGGGGATCATCAAACTCTCTACCCACATCTCTGACTGACCTCTGAATGACACATGTACAGAACAGACCGAGAACATCCCAGCTGAAGACAAAAGATTTGAACAGAGAACGGAGCTGCTGCACGAGATAAGAGTCCACAGTTAAAGCCCAGCCAAAACAAAAGAAAAGTATCTTCTATAACTGCAGTCCCCAAAGCATGGCCTGTTAGGAACTGGGCTGCGCATCACCACCTGAGCTCCAACTCCCACCTCCCCACTCCGATCTATGGAGAAATTGTCTTCCGTGAAACTTAGGACACAGCAGGAGGTGAGCGGCAGGGGAGTGAGGGAAGCTTCATCTGTATTTACTAGCCACTCCCCATCACTGGCACCACTGCCTGAGCTCCCACCCCACCCCCTCGCCTCCATGGAAAAATTGTCTTCCATGAAACCAGTCCCTAGTGCCAAAAAGGCTGGGGACCGCTATGTAACACAGGAAACAATAATCATCAGTGAAAAACAACAGAACCAAAATTTCCACATTCAAATCTGATCCCAAGATGAACCAGATGGAACTAACGACGATTTAAAGTGGATATTATAACCATTTGCAATTAAGAAAAAAAAAAGTTCTCAATACAGTCATGTGTAACTTAATTCTCATAAGATTATAATACTGTATTTTTATTGTACCTTTTCTACATTTAAATGTGTTTAGATACACAAATACTTATAACTTCTGACTCCAGTGATTTTTCATACTCCCAAATGCTTGTTGAAATAAATTTAATTCTGTTGGAGTATAAACTTACAATTTTTTCATACTTCATGGTTGGTTTTTGGAAGGAAAATTTTCCTTATTTGTATGCAAATGTATTTCTCGATTTAGAAACTTTTCTTTTGTTCACTTTTTGTGACAGTGAGCTGTTTTACAATGTTTCTAGTCCAGTGTCACCTTTTCCTATCAGTCTATTAATACCATGTATTGATACTTTAATGAAGTGGTTGGTTTCTCTGTCTCTTTAGGTGGTATGGAGAGTGGAGAGTGGTATGAATCCTCCAATTTTGTAGTTCCCTTGAGTCTTGCAAGGCCCTAATTTTCCTTTTTCCTCCTTTTCTCTTCACTACCCAATTGCCAAAGGAAAAAACTTCCTTTTTGCTTTTTTCCCTCCTAGAAGCAATGCATTTGAAAGATAATCCCTTTAAATTACACCTATTCTTTGAAATCAGTCTTAACCATTTAAATAGAGTCTATCCCTTTAATTCACACACCAATTCTTTCATATAGCATCTATATGTTTCAAGTTGCATGCCTGGCCCACTGTATGGCATTTGCTTCTTTCTGGTCCTTTATTTGGTACCTGTCTTCTAAGATACGCATACTTTGAAATATCTTCCCAATATGCCAGGTTTCTTTGGTACTTTCACATTTAGAGTGGATTTAATCTTTCTGGTGGTCATTCCTCACACCCCCCCAGTCACCTCACTTGCATATCTCCTCTGTTTTTCTATAGTTTTTTTCAAGCTCTGCCTTGGATCACCAAAGCCCCACAGTGGGGCAAGACTGGAGTGGGAGTGTGTAGAACCAAGGTGCTGGCATTTAACATTTTCACTGTATTCACAGGTATTTCATAGTTTTCACATTCTCCATCTATTAGGTAGATAGTGAGGGATTCCAGGTCTCTTAAGGACGAATGTTGGGTGCGGTTGCAGTCCACCCCCGCTCCCAAACAGGCTTTCAGAGAGGTTCATGGGAGATCCGCACGCGCAGTAAGACTCAGGTCACATAACTCCCAGCTCTCCAATCAAAGCGGTTCCCTGGTGACGTCTGAGCCACGAGCGAGGTCCCAATCTAGACACTATAAAACAAGACCCAGTCCATGACCAAGCCCCCACCCCTCCTTTTTTTTTTTTTGCGCTCTCTTTCACTACGACAATGGGTCTGGTCGTCATCTCTGGAGTATGTATCTCGCTCAGTAAACCTGTATCTTCCTCTTGCTCTATAATCCGATCTTCCTCTCTTCAATAAACCTCATTTTCGTGCTTGCTTTACGTAGGCGTGTGTGGTCATTCTTCAACCATGAGCTCACCAAGAACCTACATTTCAGACTGCAGCCCCACATACTCTCACATAATGTTGACAGCATGGTTTTACATAGATTTTTCATTGTTGTGAAGTTATGTGTATAGTCAGGGGAGGAGATTTTGGGAGGTTATTTACTACACTACCACGATTTTCTAGCTATCATAAGTCCCAGGAGGATTTTCTTCAATAAATACACATGCTGATTCTAAAATTCATATGGAAATGCAAATGATCAAGAATAACCAAATTATCCTGAAAGAGAAGATAAAAGCTTACACTAATTGTTATCAGTACTTACTATAAAGCTTCATTAATCAAGACAGTGTGATATTGGCATGAGGATGGTCAAACAAAGAAATAGAACAGAATCCAGATATAGACCAGATATTGACAAAATATAGTCAAGAGATCTTCAACCAAAATGCCAAGTCACTCCAATTGGGAAAGAAAAATCTTTTTAACAAATGGTACTGAAACAACTATCCATCCCAAAAAAATAATAATACAACTAAATCTCTTTCCCATTCCACACACCAAAATTAATTTGATCATATACTTAAACATAAAACCCATAACCTACAGATTCTGGAAGCAAACATACAAAAGTATCTTCACAAACCTGAGGTAGACAATGATTCTTAGGACATATAAAGTATTAATCATGAAAGAAAAACTGATAAAATTGATCTTAACCAAAATTTAAAATTTTTAATCAAAAGATACCATTAATAAAATAAATAAACCAAAGACTGGAAAAAACATTTACACCATATGTACCTCGTAAGACTCATAACTAGAAACAATCAACATTAAAAAGTCCAACAATCCAATTTTTTAAATGGGCAAAAGACTCAGATACTTCATAAAGTGCCAATAAGTACAGGAAATTGCTTAACATCTTTAACATCAAGAAAATACACATGAAAACTACGATGAGATACCATTTCAGAGCAGCATGAAGGCTAAAATCAAAAGGACTCTGAATATTGGTGAGAAAGTAGAGAAATCAGATCTTTCATACATTGTTGGAGTATCAAATGTCATAGTCACTTTGGAAATAAAAGATTGGCTATTTCTTATAAAATTAAACACATAATAAATCTGCCTTATGACCCAGCAATTCCACTCCTAGCTATTATCTGAGAAAAATGAAAGCATATGCCCACAAAAATCCTTATACAAGAATGCTCACAATCTCATTCATAATAACCAGAAACTGGTTATTGTCTAATCAACAGAAGAATGACTAAACAAATTGTGGCATTCCATTCCAAATTTGGAATACTACTCAACGATAAAAAAGAACAAATTACTGATACAGATGAGAGCATGAATGAACCTTTAACAAAATTATGTTATGCTTCTAAGAAGTCAGAAAAAAAGGTTTCATTTTTATAACGTCAATCACAGGAAAATTAATTCATGATGACAGATGTCAGAAAAAGATAACCTGAGGGCACAGAAAGGACAGAGCAGGAGAAAACTTTTCTTGGGTAATAGCAACATTCTGTATCTTGCTTGGGATGGTGGTTATATAAATGTACACAACTATCAAAACCTATCATACTAAAGAGCTTTGTATTTCAACACGTATTAATTATACTGCAATTAAAAAAGAAAAGTTCAATCATTTCAATAAACATTTGTTGAGTTCCTTCCTACTCGTTGACAGTCATTGTACCAGTCCTGGTAATTCAAAGACGAAAAAAGCATTGTGTTGACCTCAAATAAGTTCAGTCCCAGTGAAGCTTGGTTCGCTTGACGAGACAGACACAAATAATTATAATACAATAAGCGAGAGACAGAATATTAAAGGAGCTCCAAGGAAGGACACCTACTTCCCATTAGGGAAAATTTCTTATGACAGGTAATGGCTATGTTTTAAAATGATAGGCAAGGATTAACTAACTTGAATGGAGAAAAGTATTCCAGGCAGAAAGGGCAAAATGAGAAATGGTACAATGAATGGCAGACACAACGTACCACGTACACAAGAGACTCACAAGCAAGTTGATGTCAGAACATAAACTACAAAGAAAGTAGGAGCAAAAAAGGAGTCCAGAAACAAACAAGAGACTATGCATACCTTTGTAAGGCAGACTTCACCCTGTAGGTCTGCAGTTCCCAATCTTCCACCGGACCCTGCCTTGGTCTATTAGGGACTACCGCAGAGCTCCCCACGGCAGGAGGTGAGCAGCTGGTGAGCAAAGCTTCATCTGTATTTACAGCCACTCCCCATCACTCACATCACCACCTGAGCTCTGCCTACCCCACCCCAACCCCATCCATGGAAATATTGTCTTCCATGAAACTGGTCCCTGGAGCCAAAAAGGTTGAGGACTGCTGCTGTAGGTGACAGGAGATCTAGAGGTTAGACAATCTTTTTAGATAACTCATTCTAACAGCTAATAGAAAAGAAGAATTTGAGCGAAGCGAAAGACCAATCATGAGGCTACTAATGTGCTCTCAAGAATGAAGGCCTAAAATAGAAAACTATTTAGAAGGTAAAACTGGCAGGACTGATTCTTAGTTTAAATATGACAGAATGGGAAGAGTAAAAAATGATTGATATGTGAATCGTGAGATGAGTGTATCACCTCTAAGAAAGAATATAAAGAGAAGAAGAATTTGGGAGAAGGAGGGGAAGAGAAGTACAGACAGAGGCATGAGGAATTTGAGATGCCTCTGTGATACCTAATTCAAATTGTGTAGAGCATTTTATATACAAGGCTACAGTTTGAAGTACAGGCCTAGGCAGATTTAGGAATCATCAGCATATTGAAATTAGTTTAAATCATGAAAGCAAATGTAAAGTAAGAAGAATGAAAAAGTAGAACAAAGATAGAACTTGGTTAGTACCAATAAGGAAGGTAAGAAAAGCCAGGGAAAGGTAAGATAAGAATATCATTTAAAAATGACAAATGAATGATTAGAAAGTGATGAAGAGAACAAGAATTCTGCAGTATTAGGGGAGACAAGGAATTGTGAATTTCAAGATTCACAAACACTGCCCAATGTAGCAAAGAAGTCACTAAGGAAAGACCTAAAGGATATGTCACAACTGAGAGGTCACTGGTACTTTAGCAAAAGCATTTCAGCAGTGTGGAGGAAGCAAAAACCAGACTGTGCAAAGAAATGTACATATGACTTAATGTAAAGAAATGTACATACGAATAGAGTCATACATGCGCTCAACATTAAAACTTTCAAACCAAATATGTGTGTGTGCGTGTATACATATGCGCGCGCGCACACACACACACACACACACACACACACACCCCAGAAAAGGCATTCAGAAAGTATTTTCTAAAAAGGGAAACTCAGATTTTGAAGAAAAAATCTTGCTTAATAAATATCTACTTGGTAAACCAATGTTTTGAATACAGCTTCATTCACACACTGGTTTGGAAAGAGTACTAAAATAAGAATGGGAGTAGGAGTTGGTCACATGAACTCAATCATGGGAAAGGTGACAGCAGGTATTCCCATCTGTCAATAATCACACCTTTTTTTATAAATATGTTCTTAAAACTTTAGTTAAAAAAAAAAAATTCCAAGTACTCTTCAGAAACCTACACCTAAGAACTATAAATGCTTCCTCATTTTCCTTTAAAAATCTTTACACTTAGAGATATCTAATTTATTGAAAGTCAGTGAAATCACAGTCACTTTTGCTATGATTCAATATTATACCATGTTAAATCATTTATTTTATCAACTTACAAAGCACAATTTTTGAAGCATCCAATAAAGTTATTAATTCTTAAGCAAAGGACGTTAAGAAATGATCAGCATTAACACTAATAGAGTAAACCGTATTAACTGGTTTTATTTTTAAATGGGGGAAGGGGACAAATCAAGGGCAGAGACCAACCAGAGTTCTCTTTCTTCAATTTCCCTTAAGAAAAAAATACATTGGTAAGGTTTAATTGTAAAGAATGTTTTTCTTTAAACTGTCCCTGCCTGAGTCTTGATCTCGTAACCCATCCTTGAAATAAAAACCAGAGTGATCTTTGTAAACTCAGTAAATCTGATGTCTTCATGGCCTTCGTTTAAAACTCTCAGTAGATCCTCTGGACCAGAGTGGTTCCCAGGGAATCCATTAAGTAATCCATACAAAGTTTGGCCATTTAAGAAAAGAAAGCAGTTTTATCTACATACATTTCACCATTTGATAGGTAAAATTAATCATGCTTTTTACAGAAAAACTAATGTATTCCTCAAAATTTTCAAATTCTTCAAGTGTGTGAAAGAGCTATAAAGATTGCATTTGTCTGTTTAGTCAGCCAACACTGAAGACCTGGTTTTCTCAATAATGGCATTTGTCTATTATTCGTTACATTTATTAAATGACCATGTTTGCTTATTGCCACTATGTTAATTATAGCCCCAATACACCAAAGTGGTTAGATGAAGTGTAAAAGATGAAATAGTAACATAATTTCTATAATCAGAATAACGTGAAAAATGAAAATCGTGCACTGGATCCCAGTGAATGTGAATGTCTATGTAGGGGAACCAGTAATTCTACAAGTTTGAGGACACATATCCAAAAAGGAAAAATATGAATAAGAGTATGGCAATGACTATTGCAGAACTGGATTTTATTACACCCTTCATCCCTAGCCCCTTGAACACTGTTACAAAACATCATTAACCTAGGTCAAATCGAGACACTAAATTTTTTTTTTCATAAATTCAATTTCTAATCTAAAATAATCAGCCTCTGATTACCAATCAGGTTAATTTAAATATGTCTGGCTATCAAATAATACTGTTATTTAAAAACAAACTCCTATATTTTACTCAGGATTGATATGCTTCCCCAAGTTTTTCAAACTCACATTCACTCTTTTTCCTCTGTTTAAGCAGTACTGATTTGATTTAAAAAAGAAAAAAAAAAAGGTCTGTGGTCTAGGTTTTCTATAGAATCCAAAAGTTGTCCAGGTGCAATGAGAATGTTCAATTGAAACCAATGAAGGATTACTATCTGTTGCAGTACATAATGAAAAAGTTCTATTAAAATCAGTCGACCATTTCGAAAACATCTGAGAACTCTATATTTGATGAAAGCCCCCATTGCAAGTACTGGCACATTCTTATCAAATAGTTAGGATTTATTAATCTGTGAAACAGTCCCATTTAAACCAGTCATTAAGAACAAGGATAGGAACATGGATTGTGGTTGTCTTGGCAAGTTATTTTTGACAAATACTGGAACCAGCAGCATGTACTATTTGTTCTAACCTCAGTTTTTTCTAAATAATAATGAACTGATACATCTATTTCACTAAGTACTTAGGGCAGAGATCAGCAAACTTTTTCGTAAACGACCAAATAATAAATCTGGCAGGTTTTGCAGGCCATACAATTTCTGTCACAACTACTCAACTCTGCTCCTGTGGCACAAAAGCACCCATAGACAGCAGAGGTGTATAAATAGTTCTGGCTGTGTTCCAATAAAACTTTAATTATAAAGACCGGTAGCAAGCCAGATTCGGCCCACTAGCCATAGTTTGCCACCTCCTTACTTAGGGTAAGGCTATATAATCTATCTTTCTTCAAAACCTAGACTCAAAAGATGTGTCCTCCTCTCTCAAAAAATGCATTTAGTCCTAAAAAAAAAAAAATATGCTGTCCCATAAATTTACATATTGCATAATTGGTTCCACACATCTAATTCTTTTTTTTTTCTTTTGGAGACAGAGTCCAACTGTGTTGCCGGGGCTAGAGTGTCGTGGCGTCAGCCTAGCTCACAGCAACCTCAAACTCCTGGGCTGAAGCAATCCTTCTGCCTCAGCCTCCTGAGTAGCTGGGACTACAGGCATGCGCCACCGTGCCCGGCTAATTTTTTCTATATATTTTTAGTTGTCCGATTCATTTCTTTCTATTTTTAGTAGAGACGGGGTCTCGCTCTTGCTCAGGCTGGTTTCAAACTCGTGAGCTCAAACAGTCAGCCTGCCTCGGCCTCCCAGAGTGCCAGGATTACAGGCTGAGCCACCACGTCCATCCTCCACACATTACTCCTTAAGTGAAATCCTCATTTACAAAAATAAAAGGCAAATAATAATGATGCAACATTTCAACAAGAATATGAAATTGCCTGCTTTCAGCTTCTGAAACTTATTAAATTCATGTCCTTATTAAGAGACTGAATATTGACAGTTTCCTCTCAAGTTTCTTTCTGTTCTTCCTGAAATAGTGAAATAATATTATGTGAAATAAATATTCTATCTACCTGTACCATTTTATCTTTAACTTGAGACACTAATATTTGTAGGATTACCAAATGCTAATGGTAAAATATACTATGAGATTCAAAATCCTTAACATATAAAGATTTCAGCTTTATCAAAGTAACCTTCTCACAGATAATACAAGGTATTCTAAAATAGAGTAAAGAGCATCAATTTTCTCCAAAGGTGACATCAGACCAGAAATCCATACTTGTGCAAGTCACATGAATTTATTTAACAGTCAATCCCAAATTAATAGAGTCCAGGCTTGACATACATTAGTAAGAACATGAAGTATTCACTGGCTGCTCAGCATATGCCAACCAGTGTTCCAACTACTTTGTGTGTATTAACCTACCAATTCTCTTAACTATACTACGAGGTAAGTATAACAATTGACATCATTTCATGGATGAGCAAACTGAGACAGAGAGCAGTTAAGAAATGTGCTCAAGGGTACAGGTAATCAGTGGCAGAACCAGGACTGACCTCAGCTCAGGAGAGTTGGTCTTTAGAGCCTATTCTCTTAATTATCAACCCATACAGCACCTCAAAAAATAGATATAAAACTAAGGAAGATCAAAGGTACATAGCGGTGTTTTTGTAACTATTTTATTTTTCTCAATCTCTCACAATAATCCAGTTTTGTGATGGAATTCTAATTAACTAATTCTAATATAAATGTTTATTCAAAATCATTTAATTTCTCACTCTCAGTTTCAAATACAAATTGATTCAAGCTTTTGAACCCATTCTTAGGCACCATTTTCACAATAGGTCACAATGTGACCTATTAGTTCATGTATACCAGGTCCTTTGGCAAAAATGAAAAAAAAATTAGGTCAGGGAGTTTCTGCAGAGGGATACCAGGCAGACCATAACAGCAACAAGAAAGGTAAACATAACAAAACATTCAGTCAAACATTAGCCTATTTTTCCACTCTTAAAGTGTATGTCTTAGATATATAGAGATCTATATTCATATTTTTTTATATACTTTTGCTTAAAGCATTAAAGTATTACCAATAACTATATACAATTCAATTTACACACACATGAAAGCTACTGTGATAAGGTAAAACATTTTAAAAGACCACCAACAGTCCAATTCAATTTTATTTTCCACAAAAGCATGTCAGGGCAGGAATAATTCAAACCATGTCAAGCAGTTAGCCAGTATGATAATGGCACAGATAAGTTTTATAACACTAATTCTAAACTAATATTAATTCATAACTAAAAGTATAAGTTACAAAATACATAAAAAGAAAGCATTATCTCATAACAAATGTGACCATTCCTTGATATGCCATACTAGGTTTCAGCAATATGATTAAACCTATAAGGCTTATAATCCCCTTTTACAAGCAAATATAATACACACTAGTTACTATTATGGAGAGCCATACAATGTAGGGAAAAGGGCTTTGCAAACTGAGAAGTCCTTTACAAATGTAAGATTATCATTAAAAATATTTTTAAGCACAAGAATATTAAGTAAACTAAATCAAAAAGTATGAAGGGAAAATAAGGTGGGAAGCCTCTTTTATTCATCCCAATTCACTCAAATTCTCCATAGTTTGAGCAGTACTGCTGAGTGAAAAAGTTAAATGTGACCAGGTAGAACATAACTACTTCAAATGTGGTCCATAGATCAATGCTAATCCACAAACTTTGTTACTGCGGAATGATAGGATACAAACTGAGGTAAGCATAGAAACTTTTAGATCAATCTCATGCCGCTACAAGGTTTTATAGTTTACAACATTAACTGGTCGACAGCTTGAGAATCACTGAGCTAGACCACAGCTCTCAGAATCCCTTTCAGTTAGATGTGAGACTAAAGTTCTTGGAAACCAAGGACATGATGCGTTCTCATCAGGGAACTGACTCCTGTCTTTCCCTTTCCAGCTAGCTGAAACCTAGATGTGACAGCTACTTTGCTATGACCATGAAGATAGGGACAATACCCTAAAGCAGTGCTCCTCAAACCTTAACGTGCAAAATAATCACTGAGGGAATCTCATTAAAATGCAGAAGCTTAGTAGGTTTCTGGTGAAGGTAGAGATTCTGCATTTCTAACAAGTTACAAAGTGATGTCAGTGCTGCTGGTCTATAGATCACACTTGGAATACCAAGGAGTGAGGAGTAAGAGAGAAGAAACCGGGGCCCTAAATCACAGCACAAAGCAGAACTGTCCCACCATTCTGGGTAGTTTTATGACAGAGGGAAAAAAGGGCTATGTTCTTCAGGCTTCTGTAATGTGGAGTCTCTGTTACATCAGCCCAACCCTCAACCTGACTAAGGTTAATTTATTTAGCAAGTTTTTCCATCAATACTAACATTTAATGTTTCACATTAGGTATTTTGCAAAATTTACTCTTACTAATTTTCAAACTCTTCACAGTCCTCCTTAGGAATTTAGTAAAACAAAAATGTTTTTTCTTAACATCTTCATGTAATATCCATGACAGACTGCTTTCTGAAAAGCTGCAGCTGAATTTATTTGCATTTTATATTTAGAGGAATCTGAAGGGAGATTTGGGGGAATTAAAAAAAAAGAACTTCAAATATATGAATTTATAAAGAATGTCTTAAAAACTGCTCTGTCTCTAATATCAGCAAGTCAATAAACTAATACTGACCTAACCAAATAATCTTATCAAAGAACTCTTAAATATATGTCCATTTTCTCCTCTAAGAAAAGTCAATGATTTTATGATGCATTCTAAAGCTTTTTTTCCCTATCTGGCAGCTCCTTAAAGGGTAATGCTCTTCTAAAAATGCTGAAATTTCTCAGTTCTTAAACCTAGCCTCAGACTTAAAGCTTGGTCCTTAGATCAGTGCTGTCCAACAGAAATAAAACGAAAGCTGCATACATAATTTCAAATTTTCTAGTAGCCACATTTTAAAAAGTAAAGAGAAACAAATGAAATTAATAATATATTTTAACATATTGAAAATAGAATGTAAAAATTATTGGGATCTTTATACTCATTTTATACTAAGTATTCCAAACCCAGTGTTACATTGTACATCTGAACTTTAACTAAACACATTTCAAGTTTTCAGTAACCAAATGTCTCATGACTACCACACTAGACAGTTGCAGCCTTAGATGATCTCATCCATGCACTGCTTCAATCACCAGCTATACCGAAATGACTCAAATTTATATCCTAGCCCAGTCTTCTGAGCACGAGACTAGTATTTTCTAATGCCTAGTTGACGTCTTAAATGACGTAAAGGTGCCTCGCACTCCAATAATGTCCAACTTCGATTCATGCCCAGCCCACCCCGCAAAATGTGCTGGTCTTCTAATAGTTCCGCTCTAACTGAATTGACCTGTAAATTGATTTGAGTACACAACCCCAAAACCTAGAAATCGACCCCTTGACAACTCCTTCACTGTCACACCTATATCTGATCCACCGAAAAATTCTATCCATTTACCTTCCAAATATCTCTCAAATCAATTTATTGCTCTCCATCTCAACTACCACCATCTCCTCCTGCCTAGCTCCATTTTCTTCAAAGGAAGGATGCCTCAAAACTATAATGTTACCTCTACTTTAACCCTCCCATCCTATTTAAAACTCTTCAACTGATTTCTATGGCTTCTAAAATAAAAACAAAATCCAGTATGGCCTATAAGGTCCAAGCTACATGATCTAGCCCCTAAGTATCTCCTAGCCCCACATCACTACACTGTCCCTCTGTCTTGCCCTCTGGCCACCCTGGTCCTTCAGACCTTTGTGCTCACCATGCTCCCTATTGGGATATGACCTTTGCAGATGCTGCTCTCCCCTTACTTTGTCTAGTTAATTCCCACTCATCCTCTAGATTTCAGGGAAGCATTCTCTGATCATCATGAAGAGGTCAAATTCCCCTTTTATATAAGCACATATGGAATGATGTCCCTTCTCCTCTCTAGCATATTTTACAGATGCAATATATTTGAATATGTAATTAATGGCTTTCTCCCCTAGACTATATCTGATTGTACTAAAGTACCTGTCACAACACTGTGTTCAATAATTTATCGAATGAGTACATCAATGAATCTGCCTTGTTTTTTCCCTAGACAAAATATTGAGAGAAGACATACAAAAATCTTGCTTATTATACAAGCCTTCCAGACTTCTCAAGTCTGAGTTAATTGCTCTCAGATGTGTTTCAACAACACCCTGCAAGTAAAATACCAGTGTATAACATGTTTATAGTCTGCATGACTTGTACATCATTATATTCCAGCAATAAACACAGTGGCTTGTATATAGGAGACATAAATATTTACTAAATGTATTTCAGTATACACATTATTGTATAGGATTACATATTTGTCTGCATTATGATTTATTATTGTAAAGACATCATACTTTCAATAGCATTATACTGAGGGTAGCTATTTATCACTATCTTAAGGGCCATAAGCTGTAACACATGTGAGAAGTACACATGCACAAAAACATACACTGACTTACTCCCATCCAGTAAAGGTGTGAAACATATCGGGGTTCCAGTGGTAACCTGCGGTTAGGCTCTCTGTCCTGCCCTGGAGCATGATGCAATTCTTTCCTCTTTCTATCCACAACCTGTTTCTTTTCTGCTGTCAGTATCTTTAATTTGACACCCTTCTTGATACTTTACATTATTAACCCACACTTCTTGCCCACTTTTCTTTGTTGGTCTATGACCTTACAAGTGTTTCTCAAATTTTTATATGAAATTTTTTGCATTGCTAGGAGTACCATCTGTTGCTTCCAAAAATTATCTGGAGATAAAGAATACCTCAAAACTTAACTATAATGTTATTCCTACTTTAACCCTCCCATCCTAATTAAAATTCTTCAACTGATCTCTATTGCCTTCGCAATAAAAACAAAACCCAACATGGTCTATAAGGTCCAAGCTACATGATCTAGCCCCTAAGTATCTCCTAGCCCCACATCACTACACTGTCCCTCTGTCTTGCCCTCTAGCCACGCTGTTCCTTCAGACCTTTGTATTCACCATGCTCCCTACTGACATGTGACCTCTGCAGATGCTATAGTTCTTCAGCTACTTCCAGATCCTAGACCCTTCAAGAAGAAAAAAATTTCTAGATTGATGGGATTTAACTGCAATATAAGTCAAAATCCCAATATTTCTCTTTTGTCAAAAGAAGAAAACATAAGCCAAAAAAGTTGATATAGTCATATCTTTACGGTTCTTGAAAT
Source organism: Avahi laniger (assembly GCA_963575035.1). NCBI lineage: Eukaryota > Metazoa > Chordata > Mammalia > Primates > Indriidae > Avahi > Avahi laniger. The sequence continues at coordinate 14,494 of CAUYSK010036112.1, forward strand.
GTTACCATGTAATTTTTAGTTGATTTAGCAAATGCTGCTGTGTGAAAGGAGAAAATTATTTTCAATCTGCTGAAGTAGCAAGTTTCTTTTTATACCTCCTTTATGCTTGAGGCAGTCAAGTCTACAGGCAGTTGGAACTAGATTTATAGGTTAGCCACCAAAAAAATAACTGCAAACAGCACCCTGAAACCTAAACACTTACAAAGTTTAACAGAATACCCATTTTTAGCAGTTTACAGTATCAGTAGAAGCTGCAAGGCAATGTGTAACATATTTTGAGATGGAAGGTCAAGAAGGCTTATTACCTTAGAACATTTTAATTTTGCAAACAATATAGAGAGATAGCTACAAGCGTTCATTAAAGAAATGGGAAATATTTCAAAATAGAAGGATGTTCCCAATAAGCTCCCTTGAAAACCAAATAAAAAGCATTTGGTTTCTTCTAGTATTCTTCAGCATCTAAAAAATGTTTTAATGATTCTGATCCTTTCCAAAAGGGTATACCAAGAGTACTTACAGTAAAGTAGTAATGAAAAAAGTATTTTATAATTCTAGATAATTAAAAAAAATTCTGTACTTAATATGCAACCTTATAAAGAACTACCATTATTCTCTTCTTAGAATATACTTATTCCTAAGAGTTAGGCTGGAATAATATGAGGAAGCAAAACTTCTGGTTTTACTTATTATATGCATAAACTCATATTGTATGTCTATTACCACTAGTATATTAAAAGGTGGTATAGCTATATTGATGCTACTGCCAAGGTTATAAAATGTTGCTCATCTGAATATTGAGATAACTCACCAGCAGTCTCTTAGGGAATAAATATGTCTCTCAGAAAACTAAAACCAAACAAACAAGAAAGGCACAGGCGTGGGTGGCAGAATGGAAATTTGACTTTCTTGGTCATGATGATTAACCTGTCTGAGAAGCTTCTATGTGATAAGATGTGAAAAGAAGCCCTCCATCTGTGGACAGGTCAAAAACCAGGAATTAGAAATTCCAGCAAAATGCTCTGAAGCTGTTCTACCTCTTTGTAATAGTTATCTCAAGGTAATATGTGGAAGAGAGCAGGTCCTTCAAGATAAGAGAACAATAATCAATCTGTAATTCATAGTGCCATTTTGCTTCTTATTTTCTCCATTTACCCCATGGTTTTTCTCTAGTACTACATTTTGATAGACTTGTGGTTTTATAAGGTGTAGCCTTTCTTAGTTGTTCAAAGGCAAGGGAGTTAGATATGCACTTGGGTCAATAATCAAAGAAAGATAACCTCAAACGGGAAGGTGAAATGTAAGGAGAATGAGGTATAAAGAAGACTTTTATTTTTATCCTCTCTATCCCATCCACCCCAGTCCTCCTCAAAAAAAAAAAAGAAAGAAAAAAGAAAAACCTGGAGCACCCTGTATGGTTAAACTTTGGCTATTAGAATCCTACAATTCTTAATTTATGTTCTTTCAGAATAAAGTGGAAACACTATTTCTAACCCTACCTTATAGAGTTTTCAACTCAAAAATGTTGAGTAAAGCAAAGACACTTACTTTTTCAGATAGAGTCATCCCTTAGGAACCAAGGGGATTGGTCCCAGGACCCCCATAAATACCAAAATCCGCTGATGAACAAGTCCCTGATATAAAGTGTCCTAGTATTTGCAGATAACCTACTCACATCCTCTTGCCAGTAACAACAACAGAGAACCCCATGTGGAAGAGGAAACTCTGGATGTCAAAACCAGAATGAGTTGGTCGAAGTTCTCGGGTCAGAAATTTTCCTTCTAGTGCTCTTCTCTGCCTAAGTCTTTGTGATTCTGTATTTTAAGGTGGCAAGTCCCTCTTTAAGACCCAGGATAAGCCACCTGAAAGCCTAGGAGATCCTCATGCCTAGTCTATTGAGGCTCTATCAGGAAGTACATGAAACTCACAAATTCCTAGAAAGATAGCCTTACTCCACAGATTACTATGAGTCACTGCCATACAGAAGCAGCACAGACTGCTGGAAGAAACATGTAAACAGGTAATTTGTAACGCAAAGTGGCAAATGCTACAATATAACATTGCTGGGGACTTATAACAATATAACAAGGCAGGAAGAAACCCTATCTAAGCTTCTGCAGAGGCCCTGCCTGGAGAATTCAGACTGGCAGGGGCATTCCAAGGTCAACTACACTAGACTTTACTGAGAAGCTACAATGTAGTGCACTCCTTGGCACTACCCCATACACAGAAAACTAAGAACCAGTTCCCTGCCCTTAAGGAGCTTAAGAGTTCAAAGAGGACAAATTTAGCATGTGTTTGGGACCCAAATAATGAGACTAACCTTTCTAGAGGAGAGAAAGGTCATGTTGGAAAGCACTAAAGGACTGAGTTTGTAAATGAAATCATATTACTTGTTTGAAGAACTAAGGTTCAATCAAACGAAGAATGAGAGAAAACGCAAATAAAAGAGTGATCCAAGATTATTCAAGACAGTCTTGTGAGGTAAAGAAACGAAAGAGATTCTTTGAACAAAAATAAAATTGACTAAGGTGAGTTTTTCAGTCTACAATTTGTTATGCCAATGGTGTTCTGAGAAAAAAAAAACTGTAGGAACAATTAAGCAGGTCTGGAACCAAGGCCCTCTCTGCTCAACATTCAACTCCACCACGTTCTACTTGTTACTTAACAGCTCTTTGCCTCCGTCTCCTCCCCTGTGGATAATCTAATACCAGTGCTTTTAAAACCAGGAGGGGGTTATTCAAAACACAGGTGTGACTGTTTCACTCTACTGACCAAAAACTTTATTCACAAAACCAATTCCACATCGTTTAGGCACTAGTAGTAGTCCTAATTTAACACCCTCCTACTTCCACGAACCATATGGATCTACTGTCAGTTCTGTAAAACCATAAGCACTTTCCTAACTCTGTCCCATCCCCAGCAGTTCTGTGCTAGAAAGACTCTTCCTCTCCATCTTTCAAAGCCCTCTTCCCTAGGAAATTAACTCTCCCTCCAATTCCATAGCACACTTTTTTGCTCCCTTGTACAGTTTACCACTATTTCTCATAGTTTTGCGTTTGGTCTTTTAATGCCTCCCTCTCTCTTCTCATTAAGGTGGTAATTCCAGAGAGCCAGGGCAAATCTTTTTCATCCTCATTTCCACCCCTCATCCCAGACAGTGCCTCTAAAGCCTGGGGAAAGCGTTACTGAATTGAACTGAATGCTTACAACCGTAATGGCCGCAGTTCCAGAAACTGATTAATTTCGCATGTTTACTGCTTTCGGATCCTAAAATCTTGATAAGAAAGGTCTTTTAAAATAGAACAACGCCATCCTTTCCAGAAAAGTTCTACGGAGCACGAGAGTTCACCCCCGCGAGTTGACAATGCGGTCATTCTCAGCTTCATAAGTTGTGCGTGTGTCCCGGAGGACAGCCTCACACCGGTCGGTACTGTACTTTAAATCAGGAGAAAGAAGCGAAGGCTCGGGCAGCGGCGCGGGCTGTGCTCTGTCTCCCTCAACTTACTGGGGACCCGCCGGCTTCGGCCGCGCTCGTCCCTCCCCGCCGCACCGGGTTCTCCAGCCCTCGCCTCCCCTCGTCCCGCCGCAACAACACCCCCGGAGCCGCGGCACGGACGGCGCTGCAGGTCCTCCCGGGCGGCGCGGCTCGGGCCGCCACCCGCCCAGCCCGCGGTCCCCGGCCTCTTCCCAGGCCCGCCCGGGGCCCAGGCCGCCGCCGCCGCCCGGAGGGAAGCTGGGGCACTGGCTCGGCTCCGCGTGGCGCCAGGGGCGGAGCCGGCCCGAAGGGCCCAGAGAGAGGCCGGGGGCGGACAGCGGCCTCCGCCCACCCCGACACGCACCCCACCGCCCCCAACCCCAACCCTCCCTGGGGCCCCGGACCGCGCCCGCGGCCCGGCCGGCGGGGCTCACCACTTACCAACCCGCCTGGGACAACGCCGTGCAGAGGAACTCGGCCATGGTAGCTAGCTGCTTAGGCCGGGGGTGGTGGGGGCTGGGGCGGGGGTCGGGGGTAGGCCTCCTACTTGAGACCCAAAAAAAAAAAAAAAAAAAAGAAAAGAAAAGAAAAGAAAAAAACTCCTCTGGTCGGCTCTGCAACTGGGCATGCTCAGTGCGCCCGGCGCTTCCGCGTGCGGGTTCCGCTCGCCGCGTTTTCTGAGCGGCCGTAGGGGCCGGCCTGGTGCGGGGCTGGGAGACTGCGGTGCGCCCCCGGCTGTGGTGGGCCAGACGCTGGCTGGGGGCTGAACTCGGAGGACAATTTATTAGCAGGGACTATGGAGGCTTTCCTCTCCACCAAAGCCTTTTGTTTTTTGGGTCACTTTTCTGAGTTGCACACATTGGAAACTAGTGAGAAGGTTCTTTGTGGAGCAGAAATTATCGTCCGCGACTCCAGCGCCCACAGGCGGCCACCTCAGAGACGGCAGGATGACGCTAGAGTTCACAGGACTTGGCTCCGACGGAGCGCTTCCAGTAGGAAGCTAAAGGGCCACATCTCCTGCAGTAAAACTCAAAGATGTCCCCAGCCCCTTCTTTATAAGAGAAGAGTTTACTTTCTTATGAAGACTCACTCCATTCACCTCGCCTTTCATTCAGCCCGCATGCAAAGAAAAGAATGGAGGCTTTTTCGAGTCCCCACGTCAGATTGTGTAGCCCAGGTCGGAAACCACAATGAAAGTGAATGGTCAACCCAAGAAAACCTGCACTTAGGGAATATGGGTAAATTGGACAGTTGTGTCACTGCCCGTTTTTCCTGTCAGCCTCCCACTGCCCGTCGACATTCCAGCGCAGCCCTATGACCTCAGCGCTGGCACTGATAGGCCAGCTCCCACCACCGCCCTGGCAATGGCCTTCGCCAACCCTCAAGAGAACTGAAGCTCAGGGGTGGGTCCCCAAGTGAGCATGCGCGGTGGCGGCGCCCAGCGCCGCTGAGGTCGCTCCAGCGGGATTGGGCGGCCGAGACTCACGCGGGCCAATCAGGGAAGAACAGGCGGAAGGGTACGCGGGCCGAGAGACTCTCAAAAGTTTGCTCCACCCTCTCGGTCTTTCACGGCCGCGAAGAAAAAGACGCTTACGAGTTGCACTGTCCGCGGCTGCCAACTCTGGGGAAAAGACTGTTTGGAATTGAAGTCCCCATCACTGCCGGTTGCCGCGGCTGTTTCCTCTGAGTCCATCATCACAAACACAGACTTGGAGCAGAAACTGCGGAACTGGGCACACACGCTCTTGGGTCTGGGGAGGAAATTGGCAGTTACGGAAGGAAGAGGATATTGCCCTGGGTGGAGCTAAAATTCCTTAATATAAATTTTTCTCATTCTAGCTAGGGATTGCGTTTGGCCTTCCCAAAAGTCACAGTTTTAAAACTGCGACGCTTTCCTTAGATCGACTCTTACTAAAATTTGTTTCCAAGCAAATTTTTTAGGTAATTTTAAATCAGAAGTAACTCCATCCTTTTCCCTGCAGTTTGCAGTATTATATGATGTTTAGATCGTACATATGCTACAAGTATATTTCAATTTATAGACATCGGTCATCGTATCCAGGTACCAGGAAAAGATTTACCACTTTAAAAGTAAATAGATGACTCCAAAATTAATTGCCAGTAATGTTATTAGTTGTTAAATAGAATCTTCTTTTACCAATTATTTACATTTTGCAATTAGCGTAACTTGTTAACTATGAAAATGATATGTTGTCCCAGTCATCAGGATTTCTCCCTTGTTAAATGTGAAGCTGTTACACATTTGTTCTCATGTGCAGTGTAATACAGTAAGAATTTACCATTGAATGATGCTTGTGATAACTTTAAAGTGCTACATTTATTATCTGGTATTCCTCTGAAAGAAAAGGTTTCATTCGCCTTTCCTTTTTTAAAATTTATTTTTAGTAGCACTCCAAACTCATACATTTATAAAATATTCAATGTGTTACATCAGTTATTATCATTATTCTTTTTGATGCTCATATTGTCCCCAATTTCTGCATCAGGAATCCCAATCTTTACCCCATTCTTAAGGTAAGGCAATTCAGTGTTTTGTGGAGCAAATTGTAGGGAATAGGATGGAGTTACTTCTGATCTAGAATTATCTAAACAATGTGCTTGGAAACAAACAGAATCCCTAGTGAATCACAATTGATTCCGGCAAAATTTATCAAAGGATATTAAAAGCCACAGGGTGAAAGGTTGTAGGATTACAGGATCTTCACATAGTCTCAAAGTATGGAGCCATAACTTGCTTATTATAAAAAGGAAAATGTACCTTTACCTTTAAAAAAAAAAATCACTGAGTAATTCGCGTGATCAAAATGTTTGTACCCCCGACATATTCTGAAATTTAAAGAAAAAAAAATCACTGCCTTAAACAAATGATCAAAGCTAAAATCATTGGTAATGGGACAATGCCATGTTATGTGCTTTCTAATGTAATGCAATTAATTAGACATGCAAATCATTTAAGGAATAAATATTCTTGCCAAAATTGTTTAAGCTGAATTTAATCAAGCTTCTTAATCTAGATAGTGGTTCCTCTCCAGGGGCTGGATCCTCACCCCGCTGGACACGTTAGCAATCTGGAGACATTTTTGGTTATCACAACCTGGGGTAGAGAGTGTGACCATATCTGACAGGATGCAACAGGAATGCTACTAAACATCCTACAATGCAAAGGACAGCCCAGGACTCCCAACACATAATTTTCTGGCCCAAAATGTCAGTAGTGCCAAGACTGAGAAGCCTTGGTCTAGATGTAAGCACAAATTTAAAGGGTATATGGGGGATATCGGAACAAGTTAAACAGGAAGACACAGGCAGATAAATCCAAAATATGGCATATTCTACTGGCCTGGACTGTTAAAATAAGCCAATGTAATTACAAAAAGAAAAAATAAATTCTTCCAGATTAAAGAGATGCAAGAAACATGACAACAAAATGCAATCCTGGATCTAAAAAATAAGTAAATAAAAAGACAATTATTTGTGACCAACTGCACAAATTTGAATATGGACTGAATATATTGGACAGTACAGTGGGATTATGGTCTCCTTAAATGTTATAATAGTATTGTTCTTAACCTTGGGAATTTTATATCAAACCATTTATGGATGAAGAGTTGGGTCCACAACTTATTTGTAAATGATTCAGAGAAATGCACATAAATAGGTAAAATATGTAAAACAAATATATACAAATATGTATATATATGAAACAGGGAGAGGAAATAAATGTGGCAACATATTAAAAATGGGTAAATCAATTGGAGGGTCCAGGTGCTCATTATATTTTTTTTAACTTTTCTCCAGGTTTGAAATTTTTCAAAATAAAAAGTTAATGAAAAAAGATGGATTATAATTTCTTTCACGTGAAAAATTTTACATTGAAATTATGTTCTGTATAGATAAGTTAGTGCCAAGGAAAATGGTAACAGCTGACTAGACAAAAAAATGAATTTCTATTTTTAATTAGACAAGTCGTTGGTTTACAGAAGATATAAAGTCTATAATGAGCTGAAGTTGGGGAATATTCTAAGGATGGCAAAAAAAAAAAACTTTGTTTGGTACAAGAAAACAAAAAGGAAGAACTAAATCTATTTGGAGTCAGTGGTATAAATTAACAGAAGAGAGAGAGACTGAGAATCCATTCACCTCTCTTAAGCTTCTATCATTTCAGTAAAGGAAAAGATTCTCAGATAGAAAAGGATAGAAGAATATGGATAAGTAGGAATAGAAGCTACAATAAAAATGAGATTATATAAGGAGTATCTAGCCCCTCTGAGGCAAATTAAATCTTTTTAATTTTAAGCCATTTGCATCCTAGGGAATACTAAAATAACCTGTGAATGACTTAGATGAACCAATGCCTATTGAACTTGAAATTACCTAAAAAAGTATAATTTAAAATCATGCTAGTTGTACTCACTTATAAAAAATGAATCATCACAATTTAATGTATCTTCTGGATATATTTCAATTTCCCATATTCACTTTTATTTAAATAAAAATCAGTCACCAACTTTATAACATGCCTTTTCATAAGTATGTACAAGAGGAATTGTCTTCTTTTACTTTCACATCACAAGATAAGACTAAGTTATTTCATTTAATTCCTTTCAAGCACTAAACTTTGCCATATTCCTGGAGTCATTGGACCTTCCTTTAAGCTATTCAGAACAGAGACTATATCTGTTTTGTATTTACAACATGATCCTGATACAGTGCACAGGATGATCTATTTTTAAAGAAAAGTGGAAAATGACCAAAAAAAATCTTTGTGGAATTTTGCTATAATTTTTATAGTTAATGAAATTTGTAAGATTACTTCCTATATTTTCTCACCTTCCTCAAAATTACCATAGTCTAGATATTAATACCATTAACACCTGACCTAACATGGAGCCACCACTTCAGACTTTCCCAAGAGGTCAATCCCTGTCATTTATCCCTGCTCTTTGGTACTTAGCCACTTTCAGCACACTGATAAGACTCTTATTTAACTAATTTGAATTAATTTTAGAACCAATGTTTCACAAAAAACTATGCAAAAGAAAAAATATATATGCTTTATTCTTCACTTTTTTAAACTAACGTTAACTCCTCCTTATAAATTAATTAATTAAATTCAAAGTTAAAAGTATGTTTTTTTTTATATAGTTTCTTCCACTCTCTACCTGTCTGAAGTATTGGGAACTTTTGACCAAAAAACATATATATTGAACAGGATCTCGTTGATGAGTAATTTTTTGATAAATAGGTAAATGGCAGAGACAGGATTTCAGAATATTCTGACTGTAAAACACATTCACTTAACTCCTACATTCATAAAAAACTGGAATTATGGTGGGATCACTGACAAGGAAAAGAGGATGAAATGAATGTGCTGGTTTTAAATTTAAATCTGAATCTAAAATGACATGACATACCAATTATCAAGTAGTGATCGCAGTTATAAACAGGTGAAGGCCATATTTGGAGACACTAATTTTAGAAGTCATCTTACAACACATTGCTAAAGCCTTAAAAATGAACAGGCTTCTGAGGAATTGTATAAAAACTGAGAAGAAAGAGACACAAAGATTGAACCTAAGGAAAAACCACAGTAAACAATAGGAGGAAGAAGTCTCAAGGAAATAGAGAAACCATAATCAGATTTTGAGAAGAAGAATTACAATGTTAGAAGGACAAATAATATGGACAGATTGTTAAAAACCTGAATTAAGTTGAAATGTACTTGCTTGACAACCTAGAGACAAAGCCTTAATAAAAGAGCAATGTATGTAACAGTCCAGCCCCTTCATCAGCCCATCCTGTACGCCAATATTCACATTATCATCTTCATATTACCTTCTCATCATCACAAGATTTATTGAATGTGTTAAATATTCTCTAAATAAAAATGAGGCAACAGAATGATAGAGTTAAAATTACCTTTTCAAGGTAAGTGTGTCATTAAATGGCAAAGCTGGGTCTTAAATTCATGTCTGTCCAACACTCAGACCACCCTTTTATCCGGTACAACATTGCCGAAATGTAAGACAAGTAGAGATAAAGATTGTTTCTAGGTGTTTGCAGACAATGACGTTAAGTAACACTGACTTGATAAATATTTGTTGAACATTCTTACACAGTGAGAAACTTATTCCCCTTTCCATTTGTCTAACAGCCTCAAAGAGGAGGTTTCAGTATGGAGTATTTCTAATATCCATCTAGCACTTGCCAAACTTCATTTTTAACAAAAAGATAGCAGCAGGCTTTGAGGTCAGAATCTTTTATAGACAATATTTAGCTATAATTTAATAACGTTTTATTTTCATTGTATTTATTTTTTACAGGTACCTCCTATTTATGACAAATTATTTTGGTTTTCCACTTTAGTGAATTAGGTTTCCTGCCTAAAAACACATAAGATTTTTTAAAGTGACTGTTCAAAAACATGTATTAAGCAAACGATAATACAGGAAATATGGTGATATGGCAACATTGTCAGGATGCCTGTAGATATGTAAAATTTAGGTAAAACTGCATTATGTTAAACATCTTTCCCCTTTCTGTGAAATTCTTAATCATAACCTTGGTGGCAAGGATCAGTTATTTATTTCACTCCCTCCATTTTTGTAACTCTTCCTGTAGTACTGATCCAAGCAATGCCTTCCAAGTGATTATCCTTCTCATACAGTAGACTTTTTCCGGTCCTTCTTTTTCTTCTTTTTTTAATTCCCTGTTCACCAGCTGTCAGAACACTAGCTGGCATACTGCGCTTCGATGGCCAGTTTGTAGGCCAAAAAAGTTGAGCTGAGCTTTGAAACCCTGCTCTCACATTCCAACTCTGTGCCCTGACTTTCTGAGGCTAAAAATATGAGACCTCTGACTCACCAGCCAGGAGTCACCTCTGCTAATTTTTGTTATAAAGGACTTAGAAGTGAAATTTTCTAAGCTCAGAGGAAATAAAACAGGTTTACATTCACCTTTATGCTTAAAATATTTCACTAATAAATAAAAGATACTTACTTTCAGGAAGTTTTTTTTCCTTTTAACTTCTCTGCTCATTCAAAACTATCCAATTAACATCTATGCTTCACATCTTGAGAAAGACCTTTAGAAACAAGTCAGTTTATGTAGAGGGATATCATGTAAGCAGGGATTAAGGGATGTGCTGGGTGGAGGTGATTCTACCCAGTTAGTACTATTTTTTTAAAATCTTGATTCGTAACTCCCTTATGACCTAAATAATGGTAGTTCTTACAATAAGATTCACATCTTTTATGTATTAGCTCATTGAATCTTGACAACAAAGCTACTAGGAATGGAATATGTGTGTGTGTGTGTGTGTGTGTGTGTGTGTGTGTGTGTTTATCTAATACCCTCATTTTGCAGATGATGAAACTAAGGTCCAAATTTGCATAATTGGTCAACGGCAGAGCTAGAGGTTAAGCCTAAACTTCTGAGAACACATTATCCACCCTCCACCACCTCCTCAAACCCCTCGTCACTTGCACATACTATTCCTACTGCATTTGTGTGATGTTTTGTAAACTTCCAAAGCCACTTGGATTTTAGGTGGCATGAGGAAACTTGGAAGTTAGGAGACATTACGATTCAGGAAACAGCAAAGAATAAGACAGCAAACAAGACATCCAGATTGAAAAGGCTGAGGATCTCTAAATTCCAACAACAAAAACCCTTTAAGAATGATATCCAATAGTTGCTTCAGTGAATGTTTTTGTAAGTGGTGAAATATGGAGTAATTTTATAATGTTTCTGCTTGACTCAGAATGAAGAAAAGGTATTTTTTAGACAGTAACAGTTCAATTTTTTTAGATAAAGTTATATAAACCAGTCTTTCAAATACTTTTCAAAATTCTACGAAGTCAAATGAAATCATTTCTAATTAAGTGTTAATTATAGATAATTTATCAGTGTGAACCAAATTTTCACAGGCCTTATCTGCCCGTAGGTTCAAATGAGGCTACATTAGCATTTACATTCAAACTTTATTGTCACTCTCCACAACATAACTACAGGATTTAAGCATCACCCCTCTTAACACCTGCCCCCTCTTGGGTAGTAGTAATTCATCGTAGTTTTGCAAAGATTCCTCAAGAGCTGTGTAACACATGCACAGCAACAGTCCTCTACTCTCTTTTCTTCTGGCCTCTTGCTTCTGCCCACTGTTCACAACCCACTAGAGAAAAGTACGTGGATATTATAATTGCTTCAATGACTTTTTTGAAAATGCTGTTTCTCTGCCTAGAGAATTGTCTATTACTGCCCCTAAACCTGCACAACTTTCATAAGTCAGTGGAAGCAATGTATTCCCTCCATGGTGTTCTGCGCCTAAAATGGGGACTGCCCTTCCTCAAATTCTGATTGCACTTGGGGTGCCCAGGACCCCAAAGCATTTCTGCTTACTCTGTGTTCTCACAAGTTTCTTTTGGAAAAGCTTTTGCCTCAGCCCTCTGGTTCCCTAGAGATCAAAAAGAAACTGCATGGAACAGGGTTGAGGAACAGATATTACACTGTCCTTTCCACTCTTCTATCTCGCTGAAAACTGCCTCATACATCCAGTTCATACAAACAGATGTCAGGGAGATCACGAGCCAACCTGTTTATCAGACTCACCTACATTTTTTAACCCCAGTTGGGAAAAATCTTTCCCCAATATTAGTTTCAAAAATTCAGATTTCTCATATATAAGAATTATATTTTTATGTAGATGGATAGTTTTAAATACATTAAACCCATTTTCTATTCAATGAAAAAAGTCAGGCACATGTTATAGGATATTTATAAGGTAAATTACTATAGAATTGAGATTCAACCAACTGGGTTCAACTCTTGACGTGAGAATAATCAGTTGAGTGGCCTCACTAAGATAATTTACTTCTCTGGGACTCTGTTTTTTATTCAAAGAGTTAATTTCTTGAATGTTTGGACTATAAAATTATCTATATCCTTCTACTTTCTATGATTTTAAATAACAAAAGTGTAATTTTATTATTTCAAATTATTGATAGGTTGCCAAGTTCTATTGTCCCAAGATGGCTGCACCAGTGTATATACATCATCCCATGCTCTTTTTACAGTGTGACATCCACATGCCTCCAATAAGAGGTGGAGTTTATATTTCCTCCTTTGGGATCTTTGTAACTTCCTTCACCATTAGAATGTGACACAAGTAAGGCTGCTTGCCCTCTGAGGCTAGATCATAAAAGGCAAAACAGTTTCTATGCAGTCCCCTCCCAGCCCTCTCTCTTTGTCTGTCCAGCTACCTCAGTGCTTGTCTTTAGACCATAACCGCCATGTTGTGAGGCAGCTCAGGTGACAAAAAGGAGCCACGGGTAGGTGTTCCAGCCAACAACCTCGGTTAGACCCCCAACTGAAAATCACCACCAACTGCCAGACATTTGAGTGAATGAGCTTCAGATGATTTAGCCTTCAGGTTTTTTTAGTCTTCCAACTGAGGTTTCAGATATTGTGGAGCAGAGAAAAGTTAAGTCTGTATGCCCTGTCTGATTTCCTGACCCACAGGAATCGTGTGAGAGAATAAGTGATTATTATTGTTTTAAGTCATAAAGTTTTTGGGCAATTTGTTAGACAGCCAAAATAACCTGAACCTGGAATATGAGAAACTGCCATGTGTGGATTGCCTACTATATGCCAGGCACTCTTGCATGCCCTTTATTCGTATCATTTCCCTTAGTGTGCCCTATGCCTCAATAGTTGCTTTTATGCTGTATTGTTGGACATATCTTGATTTATTATATGCCAAGTTTTTAGTCAGTAATACAACTCCCAGATATATGGTTGTCCCTTAAGAAAAATAATTATTACTTTAAGATGTTCTATTTCCTAGTGCTGTTCCCAGAAATGCCCTCTACTGTCTGATTAATACAGAGGAAAAACAACAGTGAGGTAATACCCATTTCAGAGTTCATGCTCAGAGAGAAATGTTTTAATGATGACTGTTTTGAAAAACATGTTTTTAAAATGATTAAAATTGAACTCTAAACTGCCTTCCATCTCCAAGGTTTAATTCTATAAAATTATCAATATATTTATTTTTTGGATGCCTTTTAAAAAGAGGAATTTTAGTCACTATTCTAAAATAGATCTCCTTCTTCTTGTCTCATAATAACTAATATCCATTTTTCTTACTTTGCTTAAGGTAACAAGTGTAAGAAAAAAGTGACCAAATGAGATAGAGGTGTTTATTTTTTTAATTTTTAAAAAATATATTTTGTGCCAGACTTTGATTGGTTACAGAAATGCAGCTTGGTCTTGTAGCTAGTATTTGAGTAAGACACATATTTCTTTTAATCAATCTCTATTATGCAAAAATAAAAATAGTAAATATAGTAATATATATATATATACAGGTAGTGACATGTTCAATTTTATGCATTAATTATGATTTGTGCTAATTAGTATCAGACATAAATATTATTACTATTTATTATAAATATTATAAATATGTATTGCAAATATTATCATTATTATTGAAATAGTTTGGGTGGAAATTCAACCCATATTGAGTTCACAGCAGCAAAGCAGCTGCTTTGTTTTATCGGTCATCAACAAATGGAACAGATGCAGTATTTTGTTGACAGATAATATTCAGTAGTATATTGGATCTTGAGCTAGAAACACTGGTGAATATTAAAGTCATAAATAATTCAATCCTTTGTAGCATCAGTGTATGACCTCAAAATAACCCTGTTCACTCTGAAGCCACTGGTAATGGCCCAAAGTTCAGCAAGGCCAAATCATACCCTGCCATATATAGTAACACACTGTAATATAGAGTTTCAACAAAGAAAATACAGTTAGCATAATAATGAGGCATTAGCTGAAATGCACATGGAGTTGTTGACCTGAAACAAAAAATCCACAGAAACTATGTGTTCTGAAGGATGCTGACAAAGTAATTAAAATAACTAGGGAAATAGACCCAGCTTAAAACTTAGCAAGTCATAAGTCCTGTCTTAGTCACTTAACCTCTAACTTATGCTCTCTGATCCTTACAGACTACTTTAATATTCAGTTATTCAATAGAGTAAATTCAGAGCATTGCTGTATTTAATTCCAATTCTCCTGCCACAAGCTCCTCTACCCCAATACCGAACTTTGTATGATTTCCATAATGTGCTAATGTCTTTTCCTCTTTGGTGGTTTTTTACTTACTGTGCCCTCAGCCTTGAATGCCCCTTGTTTCCTTTCTGTCTCAGATATCACTTCTGTGAACCCTTGCCTGATTTACCCAGACACAACTGCTGCCTCTCGCCTCTATGCTTACATGCCATTTTGTATATCCATTTTCTACAGTTCTTACTGTACCATGTTGATATCACTTATGTATTTATGCATTCAGTCCTGAGGAGTGAGATGCTTAAAGTCAAGGACTATTATTTCATCCTTTTACTACCCAGCACGGTCACAGAGCTTGGAAGTTAGACACCCAGATTAGAATCCTGGCTCCACCTGTTATTGGCAGTGTGCTACCAGAAGAGCTACTTAGCTTCTCTAACCCTCTCACCCCATTATCTTCTCCTGGACCACATGGGTAGTATTGCTTTGAGGGCTAAATGAGATAAAATACATGTTCAGTGCCTATTACATAGAAAGTACTCAATAAACATTGATGATTTAATGCAATAAATGTATGTTATCTAATGTGAAATGTTTACTCTAGGCTAGATCAGACTGAAATGAGCATAGTGATAGCATTCATCTTTTCTGTATTAAAAGAACTTCGTGTACTGATGGATGTTATCCAGCAAATCTCCAATGCATCATGGGAAGCAATAAAAAGAATCCCTATGTTATTTGAGTCAATACCTTCATCTGTTCCAGGATATTCTCAAAACCACAAAATGATCATCATCGTCATAGTAGTTATCAATTACATCAAATTCATTCCCCCACCATCTTTCTCTATTAATAGGGGAGTGTATTTAAATTAATATATTAAAATTTAAATATGAAAACGAACATGTTGTTATGATTATAGCAAATATTATTTTATTATATATATAAAAGATTAAAAATATATCAGTTAGTTGATATCTTTAGAGATCATGATATTTTTGGTTTAATGGCAAAGAGGTACATATCATGATAGGATAGTTTTCTTTTCTTTTCTTTTCTTTTCTTTCAGGGTATTATGAGGGTTCAAATATTTTGGTTACATTTTATGTCTTTGCCTCACCCAAGCGAGGGTTAGAGGCATGCATGCCCTTCCGCTCTACAAAGCTCACCATGTCCTTTAGTTGTGGGTTTACCCCCCATCCCCCGAATCCCTGGAGAATATTACTGCCATGTGAGCACCCTAGTGTTCATCAGTTAGTACCGATTTGATGGCGAGCACATGTGGAGCCTGTTCTTCTGATCGTGTGATACTTCACTTTGGATAATGGGCTCAAGTTCAATCCAGGAAAATATAAGAGGTGCTAGATCACTGTTGTTTCTTATAATTGAGTAAAGAGGTACATATCATGGTGGAATAGCTTTCTATTGTGCTTTCTTACACAATAGCACTGGCATTATGCTTAGCCCTATACTAAATAATGTGAAAGTCAATATTTAAAAATATGTATCCACAGGCTCCCAGGAAACATAATCACAGGGCAAAGGCAAAGGTTGCAAATCAAAGAGGGCAAGTGAGCTCAGTGTGGAATCTGACTGGGCTCTTGTTACAGGGCCAGGAGCTTGAAACGTTTTGCATTTTTCAGTATCAAACTCATTCTGAGGAAGAATATAGTCTAGATAATTGACTAGATATAAGTTAAGCTTATTTATGGCTCTGGATAGCAATAAGAATGAGCTGCCAACTTCCTGAAGCCATAGTCTGAATACAGGACAGTGGCTAAATGAAGGGGCAAGGCTGTATGGAGCAAAGTCAAAAGTCCTTCCCCAGGGGAGTTAGAGCATTCCTGAAACAGAGCAAAAATGAACCTTGTCTCTCCCGTACATGCCAACCTCTTTGTCTCATCTGCACTGGACATAATTTTCCTCCTCCCCAAGTGAAAGTGCATAGAAACACTAAGGACAGCCCCTGCTGCTTAAAAACAGCATGCAGGAGGTAGAAGGTGGGAACTGAGATAAATAATAACACTGTTCAGCGTTTCCTTCCATTATCACTGGTCTTCATTTCTTCTTGTACTTAAGCTCTTTTCAGAAATGTCAAGCAAATAGCCAGTATGGCATTACCTCAAGATGTACATTCAATGAACAAATGGGGGAGGGTAGATAGAGGGTGATCCTTATTTTGCATAAACTGTAAGGCCTTTAAAATTCAAGGCTCTTAGAAAAGCCTAAGTAAATTCATTCATTCTCATATTTAGACTTTCCAGCAGATAATAGCTTAAAAACTGATTACTCTGACTTTAACAAAGTAAAATGAGATTTTCAAACATTAATAGATGGAATTAAATATAATAGATAAAAATGTAAATAGATTAATAATGCCATGAATTTATATCATCTTTGTTCATTAGACCTCAAACTACTTTTTAAGTATTTTTTTTTCCTGTTGCAACATCATATAGGTATTCTTTTAATCTTCATTTTATAACTGAAAAAACTTTCAAATATATATATGGAAAGTTAGGTAACTGTCTCAATAATTTTTAGAGAGTTAAAAGGAGAACTCAGAGATGCGGAGCAGATAAGTCATATTACCTGTCATAAACTCTCAACAAAGGGCCTTAGCTGTGACTCCTATTATACTATTGATGAACTGCAAAAAGTAAAAGTTTTGTTTTTTTTTTTTAACTCATCTTTGTAATATGTTCAGGTACCATTAGGTGGTAATAAGTTAAGGCTCATACTCGAGTAGTTACAGGAATGTGACCGACTCAGTGGAGAAATGTCTTTCTCATGGAAGGAAACATATTCAGGGACAAGCGGCCAAAAGCTTATCAAGGGTAGAAATAATATTGGAAGTTCTTCTTCACACCAAAACTCTGTCAAAGATTTACTTTTTCCAGTCCCTCTCCTCCCATTCCCCCGTAAGCCCACTCCATTTTGCCTCCATTACACAATTGAAATCGCTCTTACAAGGTCCCTCACAGACCTGCATGTTGCCAAATCCAGTGCTCAGTCTTTCCTCATCCTTTTTGGCTATCAGCTGTGACAATGAGCACAGTTGAGCACTTCTTCCATCCTGATATACATTTTTCTCTTGGTCTGCAGGCCGCCATACTCGCTTGATTTTCTTTCTGCAAGAAAGACAACAACCTCATAGAAACTGGCACATTTAAAAGATTAAAAAATATATCTAGTCTCGGAAAGGCATTCTTTGCCAATGCCCTATAATCCAAGATGCCTGAGGGTCCACTGATCTGAAGGTTTTCAAATATTATAAAAACAAAATTCTCTGCACCAAACTAGGGAAATATAAACAAAGCTGGAGGTGGGAGACCTAGCGTGAGATAAAATTGGCACTTAAAAGAAGTCTGATGGTCAGGCTCCTACCTAGTGTCTCTTGTTATAAATTCTCTTTCTGCAAAAGGGGATAATTATTTTAATTGCAAATATTCATTGGGCATGCAGCTTGGGGGCTAAAAGCTGATTAGCTATTGCTGCTTCACAGGCAGACCATATGTTCACTGTGTTGTGAGACAAAGGCCAAGATAAAGGCCCCGAAACTGAGGTCTGAGCAAATAAAGAAGGAACTGAAGGTAGTTGCTAAGAAGTACAAATCCCCTGCCCAATTCCAAGTTGAAAGACTCTAACTTAACAAGATCAACTAATTTGGTGATTAACCCATGGAATTACAGACTCAGAGCCAACTAAACGTTTTTAAAAATTGCATTGCCAAAGAAATCCCAAGCTTAGTAAACAAAAGTTGGTAATTATTAAACTTGTAAGTCCTAAGTAATCCCTAGGCCTCCTCTCAGTGATATTCTGGTAAATGGTAAAACTGGCTATGGGAAGGGAGAGAACTTTTTCAATTCATAGCATTTGCCGATTTCTATGGTATAAATATTCCTTTCACGGCCATTTCAAGTGACCAATGTGCATCGCTGTAAACAGATGTATACACTTGGTGCTCACACTCCTGCTTCTTCTGTACCAACAGGAAGTGGGCTGCTAAAGATGTACACCTACCACAGGGAGCTTTCTCCCTAGTGCTTATTACCTCTGGGGATACTAGACTTGGGAGACCCTTCCAGAAGGAAGACCGGAGCCAGCCAGATTGGCTGTCCAAGAATGTTCTTTTATGGCCCATGCAAAAAGTTCCTGATCTGCAGGATATATGTACTATTGAATCTGTGACAGCTTTGAGTTGTTTCCCATTCTATCCTCTTCTCTCTAAGAGTTCTAAGTTGATATTAGCCTACTTCAATGCACAATTGCATTTTGAGTATATTGAAAGTGATTAGATTTATCAATTATTCATAATTTCTCAGACCATGAGAGTTATATCCAGACCTATTTGAAAACATGTGTAACATAGATGTTGTAGATTTAGAGTTAGATGCCGTAACTGGGCCAAATGATAAGTTGTCTCCCTTAGAGGAGGGCATGAGTACACATGGAAATGTGTCGTATGTGCTAAAATAAGGCATGTGTGGAAGTTTATGTATGCGAAGAGAGATGTGTATCAATGTGGAGTTAATCAAAGGGAAACGCCAATTGATTTTCTCTGATGGGCATCATCCCTCTTTTGCTAACGATGTCATGTTTGAATTTCTTTTGGGTTCCCATTTCTCTCCAACTGTCATCCATATGGTTCAGTACAATTTCATCTCTTGTTCCAGAGATGAAGCATATGACCCAGGCCTGGCCAATCAGACTACTGATTTCCTCTAGAGAATGATTTGATCTGGAATGAGCATGTGACCCCAGTTGGTCCAGTAAGAATAAAATCTAGGACTTGTGCTAGAGTTACCAGTAAGAAACATTTTCCCTTTTTTCCTGGACTTGAATCTTGGAAGATATAAGCCTAGAGATGCCAGAAGCCACCACTGGAAGTCTTAAAATGACGTCCCACATGGACAGCATTGTTGACAGAAATAAATTCATTTATTTTAGCTCCTTAATCAAGCCAAGACTGAAAAAAATTAGATTGCATAAACCAGTAAGTTCTTCCACCTGTTTGTGTTGGGTTTTCTACCTCTTACACTATTTCAAGTACTTCTCTTAGTGTATTTCAATTTGAAGAGAAAAAAATTTACATTAGATTACAGATGTTTTATATTTTAATATGCATGCTTTATCAGATTCCCTGAACCACAATCTACTTCTTTAATTAAATGGAAAGCTACCATTTCAAAATAAAAAATCAAATATCATTCAGAAAAGATAGAATACTGATTACTTTATTCCCTATCTGATACCTTTTCAAAAACTCCAGAAAATTTATGCATAAGAAAAACACTGGCACATTTTGTGTTTACCAAATTAAATTGAAAATTTGAGATTTCCATAGTAGCTGGTTTCTGTGACATTGCCCCAGCCCTGTTATCTTAGGATCAAAAATTCTACTGCCATCAAGATCTTGTCTCTGCTGTGTTCCATTCAATTTTACTGACCTGCAGACCTGTCAGACTTTTTTGTCTCTGCAGAAATCAAGATCATAACTAGCTTATATAATTAAATAATTTATATTATCATAATAAGAGAAGAACATGCTCTACTGAAATATCCTTTTTTGCCATGACATATAGAATTATTTTGGAACAAGCCGACCTTTTGGTGTCCTTCAAATAAAAATTGTACTGGAAACTACCACTTTGCCAAATTATTCCAACAATGCTAATGAGACTTCTTTTTAAGTCATAAGTTAAACTAAATATGTCTTAAAGAACATAGAGGCCGGGTGCAGTGGCTCACGTCTGTAATCCTAGCACTCTGGGAGGCTGAGGTGGGAGGATCGTTTGAGCTCAGGATTTTGAGACCAGCCTGAGGAAAAGCGAGACCCTGTCTCTACTAAAAATAGAAAGAAATTGGCTGGACAACTAAAAATATATAGAAAAAATTAGGCAGACATAGTGTCACATGCCTGTAGTCCCAGCTACTTGGGAGGCTGAGGCAGAAGGATCACTTGAGCCCAGAAGTTTGAGGTTGCTGTGAGTTAGGCTGATGCCACGGCACTCTAGTCCGGGCAAGAGAGTGAGGCTCTGTCTCAAAAAAAAAAAAAAAA
>CAUYSK010036114.1:0-10804 GCA_963575035.1 Avahi laniger
TGTCCTGGTTCTCTTGGAACTCTTATTCTTGGAGTCCAGATGCCATGCTGCGAGGAAACCCAGACCACACGGAGAGGCCATTTGTAAGTGCCTGGGTGACAGCCCCAGCTGAGGTGCCAGCTGACAGCCAGCATCAATGTCGGTCACATGAGTGAAGAAGGATTTGAAATGACTGGCTCTAGCAAACATCTGATTGCAATAGTCAAAGAGCTCCTGAGTGAGAACCACCCGTTTAACCCCAGTTAGCCTACAGAACTATGAGAGATAACAATAAAATGATTGTTGTTGTTTTAAGCCATTAATTTTGGGGCATGCTTTATTTTACACAGTGGTCCCCAAACTTTTTGGCACCAGGGACCAGTTTCATGGAAGACAATTTTGCCACAGACCAGGGGAGGGAATGAGGGAGGGAGGAGAGATGGTTTTGAGATGATTCAAGTGCATTACATTTATTGTGCATTTTATTTCTAGTATTATTACACTGAAATATATAATGAAGTAATTATACAACTCATCATAATGCAGAATCAGTGGGAGCCCTGAGCTTGTTTTCCTGCAACTAGACGGTTCCATCTGGGGGTGATGGGGGACAGTGACTGATCTGACAGGAGGCGGAGCCCAGGCAGTGATACAGGTGCTGGGGAGCGGCTGTAAATACAGATGAAGCTTCACTCCCTCGCCCACCACTCACCTCCCGCTGTGGCCCAGTTCCTAACAGGCCATGGATCAGTACCGGTCTGCAGCCTTGGGGTTGGGGACCACAGTTTTACAGCAATAGATACCAAAATAGTCATGGTTAACAGAGCAAGTGGACACAAAAGTGAGCCTCTGGAAGCTTTCCCCCTCCCGCCTTAAAAGACCCCCCATATTTATACAAAATCACATGCAAATGAATGCTGGCAGCCTGAGGTCCTCTCTCCTGTAGCAGATACTTGGAAAGGAGGAGAAGATGGAAAAGAAAGAGAAACAATATTCGTTATATGCCTGCCATGTACCAGGTAGGTGTCTTCTAACCCATTATACAGCTGAGGAAACTGAGGTCCAGAGAAGTTAAGTGACTTGACCAAGGTCGCACTGCTAGAAAGTGTGCCGTTTGTAAAGTGAGGCCTGCATAAGCCGCCGCTGGGCTCAGACACACGTGAAGGTGCTCAGTAACACTAGTTGAATGAATGAAGGAAGGAAGGAATGCACACTACCTCTCTTCTCTCTGTATTCTTTTTGTTTCCTGGTGGCTCAGAGGCACAACTCACTTGGTTTGCTTTTCCTGGGAAGGACGAGAGAAGGGAGGGAGTGGCTGGGCTCTTGCAGATAAGCTGGCCCTCCCTGCCAGCTGGAAGTCACCATCCTGTCCTCCCCCTCCGGTCAGGGCCTCAGGGCTACCCCCTCTCCTCTCAGCCCTCTGGAGGGTGTAGCTCCCACTTGTCCTTTGAGGCCCATCTCAGCCCCACCCTGCCTGTGTGTGCATCCTCGGGTGTCAGCTCCTGGGGCAGACTCCATGCCGGGGCGGTTGCCACCACAGAGAAGCAGCCAGGCAGGGCCGGCAGGCTTCTCTTTGCACCCTTGTCTTCTCCAAGCACAAATGGGATCAGAAATAACCTTCTCCCTTGCCAGAGGCATCTGAAGAGGATGGCAGGCCCTGCAACTATACCACCTTTCTCTTGCTCTTTTTTTTTTAACCCTAGTAAATCATATTTTCCCAGGAAAGAGAAAGAAGAAAGCCAATTATGGGGAGGGGAAGAATTTACACTGAGTATTCACCATCTCATTTAATGTTCGCAATGATGCTATGAGGTATATATTATTATCCCTATTTTACAGATGAGAAAACTGAGGCTCAGAGAGGTTCAAAAACTTTCCCAAAGTCACAGAGTTAATGGGAGTTACGGTGAGATTTCAAGGCTAGCCTATACGGCTCTAAAGCCAGTGCTCTTTTCACTAAAAGCTTTGCTCTCTTCCTCCTTCCTGGGAATCAGAATCCTCTTGCCCCTGAAGCATAAGGGACCATCACAGGGCCAGGAGGTAACCTCATTTCCATCACCCAGATTTCATGCATGGAGCTGGGGCAAAACACTGGCAAAGCCACAAGCAACTTAGCAAAATCTGTCCGAGCTGCCTCTGCTGTTCTTCGCTTCTGTCCATAAGACAACTGAACTTCAAATATCACTGAGCCTGCCGCCTGCCACAACTCTGCCTCCCATGCTCAGACCCAGCCAGACAAGGAGCTCACACTCCTTCCCCATGTTTCTGACCTAGCCTGCCACTGAATTCCATTTTTGCTAAATCCCATGATAGCACAGTGGTTCAGCACCCAAACTCTGGAGGCGTACCGCCTGAGTCCAAGTCCTGGTTCTTAATACTAACAGGAGGTCTAGCAAGTTCCTCAACCTGTCCTTGGCTTGGTTTCTCCATTTGCAAAATTGGGAGCATGAAAAAACCCACCACCTAGGGTTGCAAGGACTCAGCGAGTTAGTACGTGGAAAGGCCCCTAACGTTGCAAGTTGGCTATTGACACTATCTCTGGTTGGATCTAAACACTGCCTCGGCCCACTTCCTTCACATCCAGAAAGAACCCCTTCCAGGACTTGCGGCATCCCGCTCCGGAGACCACACTAAACTGCCCTCCCAGCCTCCTCCTTGCCTCACTGATCACCCCCCAGAGAACCAGGTGGAGCAATCTGGAAGCTTTTCAGCATCAAGGAGGATGCTCTTTGAAACCAGCCAGGTATGGCTTTAATAACTCAAAGGCCAGCTGTCTCCTCTGATTCCCTTCACATGGCACAAACTGCTTCAACACATTCAGGCCTCACCTTGAACTCTCAGATCCTTTCCTCCAATGGCCCGGGTCTGGCCTGGAGGCAGCAGCCCATGCAGTGAGGAGAAGCTGCATCTTATCTCTCCTCCTCCCCTCCATCAGGGTATGAATCACCTCCTGAGACGGGACTCTGCAGCCAGAGGGTGAACTGGTGACCTCATTGCTAGGTTCGCTAGGTTCCAGGCATCCCAAAATGCCAGTGACCTTTTCTTCCTCTCTGATGTGTTGATGCCAGGCTTGCAGTGGCTGAGATCCCTCCCCCAGCCCCCGGCGCAGTTACAGAACCACCCTGGCATATCAAAGGATTCCAGATTCCAAATGGCACAGGCTGGAGCTGACTGTGCATGGTAGTGATTTTCTCCCATCAGTACGCTGACTGTTGAGAGCAAAGTTCAAGCCAGGTTGGCCCAAGCTACAGAAGTAGAAAACAAACTCTACATTATGCCTCCCTCCTTCCTTCAACTTGTCCATCCTGAATGCACCAAGGTAACCCCATTGTTTGAGTCCATCTGGGCTCCTATAATGAAATATTGTAAGGCTGTGTGGCTTATAAACAACAGAAATTCCTTTCTCACAGTTTTTTTGTTTTTGTTTTTTTTTTGAGCCAGAGTCTCACGTTGTTGCCCTGGCTAGAGTGAGTGCCGTGGTGTCAGCCTAGCTCACAGCAACCTCACACTCCTGGGCTTAAGCGATCCTCCTGCCTCAGCCTCCCAAGTAGCTGGGACTATAGGCATGCGCCACCATGCCTGGCTAATTTTTCTATATATTTTTAGTTGTCCAATTAATTTCTTTCTATTTTTAGTAGAGACAGGGTCTCGCTCTTGCTCAGGCTGGTTTCGAACTCCTGAGCTCAAACAATCCGTCTGCCTCAGCCTCCCAGAGAGCTAGGATTACAGGTGTGAGCCACCGTGCCTGGCCCAACATTTTTATTTCCCTTTTCTTTGGTATTCAGCACAATGTGTCCTTATTCTCCACTATCTAATAGGAACTTTTAGGGCAAGGATCTTATTTTTTTTTATCTTGGTATTAAATTTTTCACCACAGTATTTGCTTCTGGCAGCTGCTCCATGAAAGTTTGAGTTGAATGACTTGACTAACACTAGCTATCGACACACTGCTTTACACTACTCCAGTTCTATAGCTCTTGACTGTAGAGTTTTAGCAACAAATCCAGCCTTTTATGCTGGAGGCCCTGACACCTGCAGGAAAGCAAAGACACCTGATAAATTACAAGTCTGTAGTAATGATGGGAAAAACTTTAGGGTATACAAAACAATAAATAGCAAAACACATCTTTGTTTTCGAAATGAGTAGGATTAGGTGGGCGTGGCTATATGCTCTTGTAGTCCTAACTACTCAGGAGGCTGAGGTAGGAGGATCCCTTCAGCTGAGGAATTTGAGACCCCCATCTCAAAAAACAAAACAAAACAAGTATGATTTAAAAAGAAGTAATGGACACCATCATTCTATCCAGACAGGACTATCAACCAATGTAGGTATTTTAAGTAAAAATCATCTTTAAAAAAATCATACAACTAAAGTACTTTAAAATACACTGAAATCTCACTTAACATAGTTGATAGGTTCTTGGAAATTGTGACTTTAAGTGAAATGGTGTATAAGGAAACCACTTTCTCCATAGACTAACTGATATAAACAAGAGCTAAGTTCCTAGGCATATAGCAGTTCTCAAAAACATCACCGAACTTCCAAATAAAGACCAAAACACTTCTATTATTAAACATTGGAATATATATGAGCTGTACATATACTTAAGACAGATTAATAAAAACCAGTAAGATAATTATTTACCCTATTATTCCAGTTCAGGGTCACATGTAGCTGGAGCCCGTTCTGGCAGCTCAGGGCGCAAGGCAGGAAACAACCCTGTACAGGATGTCATTCCATTGCAGGCCACTCGCACACACACCCACACTCTCTCAGGCTTATTTAGAAACACCAATTTACCCTACGTGCACATCTTGGGGATGTAGGAAAAAATTGCAGTACCTAGAGAAAACCCATGAGGACGATGCGCAAAACCCACACAGACGGTGGCCCTGGTGGGGAATCAAAGTTTTTTCTCAACAATGTTGTAACAAAACATTATTTGAGGACCTTCTGTATATATTATAGGAGGGTAGCAGTGTTTTAACCTTTTGTTGTAGATATATTAAAGCGTGTAAGTAGAGTGAATATGTATCTATCATCCAGCTTAAACAGTTATTAGTCATGATGAACATTGTTTCATTTTCAAGCCTATTGAGTTCACCTCTTCTCACATTCTGAATTAGTTTGAGGCAAATTGCAGATACGATGTCATTTTAACAATAAATATTTGAGTATGTGTTCTTTACAGTATCATTAGAACATCTGAAAATATTAAAAAATAACTCAATGTAAAATTTCTAATTCTCCAAATGATGCATTTTTCACATTTGTTTGATTGAATCAGGATCTACTTGAGGTTTATAATTAAGTATCTCTTTTATTTTCTCTCTTTATTATCATATTTATGCAAAATAGCAAGAAATGACCAGAGAATGTATTTGGTTTCCAGTACCAGAGGAAGAGGTTGTGGCACGAGAAAAGGAAGGGAAGAGGGAAGTGGAGCAGGGATTCAGGATCCAGACCTGTACACCATGAGGACACATTCTCTGGAGACCTCTCCCTTTCAGTGTTTGGGAGTCTAAATGTCCTCTCTCTAGGTTTCTCTGGGTCTGTTCCTCTGGCTGCTTGGTCCCAGGAATCTGGATTGGATTGGGTTATCTCTGGGCAGGTATTCTATTTTAATTCAACTGCTACTAAGGGAAGACCACAGCCCCTTTTCTGCCCCTCCCCCAAGCTAGTTCTTGGTGCTATTTCTAGACACCTCGTGTTCTTTGGCTTAAACTGCTTGGGGCTAGTAGATTTATGAAAGCAGCTCTGCTGTTTCTGGGTGGAGTAGAGTGGGAATTTGCATCTTCTGAGACACCCCATTCCCTGATAGGTCTCTTAAGTGCATAGGTTCATCTCACCTTGTTTTTTGCTCCATGTTGTTTATTTCTTAAATAAACAAGGATGTTTGTCCAGTGGAGTTTCCCATAATCTTGACTTTTTTACTGTTTTCATGGCACTGTTTAATATATTGTTGTCTCCTGTATTTCCTGTAAATTGGGTAGCTAGCTCTAGAAGTTCAACCAGACTCAGATTTGAGATTTGGGCAATACCTCTTGGGTGATACTGTGCACTGCTAGTAGGGGATATATAATATGTGGCTCTCATTTTTTTGTGTGTGATGGTAGTAGCCATTGATATTCATTGACTAGAGCCAATATTTCATCAGGGCTTACAAAAATATTAATATTCTAATTCTATTATTCTATGTCTACATATTAGTTGAAATAATTTCCTGAAGAAAAAACTTCCCTTATCTACTATTTGGTTATAGGAAAGGCAGAAAAGAAATCTTAAAATTTTCTGTTATTTCCTGGTTCTTAAAATAGTAATTGAGTCCCATAGCATCTGTCAAAGATGACTGATGAATTCTTTTCTTAGTATCATTATGAACTCACAGATTTAGATGTAGTTGATGTGCATTAATGCATCACAGATATTATTCTACTAATACTCAACTTTGGCAAGTAGAAATTTCTTCAGTTGAGTCTTGAATATTTTTGACATGATCACAATATTCTTTTTACTTTCTTTTGCAACAAGAAGTTTTAGAAATTAGCCATTTCTCCAAAAGAGGCAGACATTTCTTCAGAAAAAAGCAGAAATATTTGGCTGCTTCATTTATTGCTGCATCCCCAATACCTAGTACCTGGAAAATAATTAGTGTCACTAGAAATTACTTGACTATTACAGCAAAAATAATGTGAAAAAATTACTTGACTAATATATATGTAAAAGTTAAAATTAACGTTAAAAAACAAAAAGTTACAAAATTCATTCAGATTTCTGTTTTCTGTTAAGATGGAATAACAGAGAGATTTATCATCATGTCTGAAATTACTAAAACAAAGCAAAAACAAAAAACATGGGCAAAATACATAAAACACTGGTTTTCAAGACATTGGACAATAAGCAATGAAGCATATTGATTACTAAGCGATGGGAAACAAACTAGTTGAGCACCATGATTGCCCCAGTGTACTGTCTTGAGAGAGTTTCCAGGGCACTGTACAGGGAGGGGGCACAGGAGGAGCGTGGCCGTCTATCTTTGTTGAGAACCTAAGTAAAAGGGGTTAAAGTTCACTGAGCAAAGAAAGAATTCTGAAATCTGCAGAGAGGTTTCTTTGAGTATCGAGAACTGATTAACGCAAACATTTGAGGAAACTGCCCAATACTGGGGCTAGAACTTTCAGAAAGCATTAGAGGGAAACATCCCAAAAGCTGACACAATGCTGGGATTAGTGTGAGTCGGAGTGGAAAACTTCATTATTCATGGAGAGTTGGATTGAGTACTCAGAAACATTTTGCTATAGTAATGAAGAAAAATTAGTCCTAAAATAAATGCTGATCTAGCTTAACCTAACAAACTTAAATATTTAAGATCTGAAATGATCAAACTGTTTTCAAGTAACTAACCAATTCCTAAAATATTTATAGAAATACAAACATTTTGAACATACAACAAAGTAAAATTCACAGTGTCTGGAATCTAATAAAATAAATTTACTAGGCATGCAAAGAAGGATGAAAACATGAGTAATGATGTGAAGAAAAATTAATAAATAGGTATGGATCTTAAATAGACACAGATGATGGAATTAGTAGACAAAGATGCTAAAACAGTATTATAATTGAATACTAGATATTCAGAAGGCTAGACAAAGATTAAATATGCCAAGAAGAAAAATAAAAAATATATAAAAAAACACCCAAACAAAACTTTGGGAAATGAAAATTACAATATCTGAGATGAAGAATACATTTGAATGGAATTAGTGGCAGTTTATGCACTGAAAAAAAAAAGACTTATGGACATGAATGTATGGCAATAGAAACCATTCAAAATTAAACACACTTAAAAAAACAGGAAAAATAAGCAGAATATCCTATAAATTAGTGAGGTATAGGAAAACAGTGAATATGCCTAATATATGTGTAATTGATGTCTCTGAAGAAAGGGAACAGGGCAGAGAATATATTTGAAGAAATGATGGCTAAAATATTATTAAAGTTGATAAAACTGTAAACACATAGATCCAAGAAGTTCTACCAACCCCAAGAACAAGAAACCTGGTGAAAATTAAACCAAGAGCTGTCATAATCAAATTGATTAGAAAAATTGAAAGAAGCCAGAGAAAATACATTACATTTAGAGGATCAAAGATAATGGAGATAGCAAATTTCTTGCCAAAAGCAGTACAACCTAGAAGACTGTCAAGCATTATCTTTCAATTAGAAAAAGAAAAAACTGACAACCTAGAACACTTTATCAAGCAAAAATGTTTTTCAAAAAGGAAGGCCATATACCTTTTCCAGACATACAAAAGCTGAAAGAATTCATCACAGCAGATTTTTGCTACAAGAAATGTTAAAGGAAGTTCATAAAATAGAAGAATATCATACCAGATGCAAGTCTAAAAGTATACAAAAAAGTAACAGCATTGAAAATGGTAAAAGATAAACAACTTTTAAGCCAAAAATAGCAATATAGTGTGGTTTTAATAAGATTTATAGAATTAATATGATATGTAGAAAGTAATATAACAATAATACAATTGCTGGGAGGAGAGAAATCAAAGTATACTGTGTAAGGTTCTTCCACTATATGAAGCAGTATAATATCACTTGAAGATAGATTGTTACAAATTAAAGATGTATTCCATAAATTGTAAGGTAATGAGTAACCTAACGGTAGTTATAGTAACAAGTAAACAAAGAAATAAAATGGAATTGTAAAAAATACTTAATCCAAAAGAAGGCAGTACAAGAGGGGAAATGAGCAAAGAACAGAATGGAGAAATAGAAAACAAATAGAAAAATAATAGACTTAAACCTACCTTACTATAAATTTTATGAAATATAAATGGTCTAAATATCCAATTAAAAGACACAGATCATCACATTGAATTAAAAAAGATAAATCAAATATATGCTATATACAAATTCTCACTTTAAAGATAAAGAACCAAATAGGATAAAAGTAAAAGGTTGAAAAAAGATATACCATGGTAACACTAATGAAAAAAACCTGAAATGGCTATTTAAATATAAGACAAAGTAGATTTCAAAAAAAATTACCAAGGTCAAAAAAAGTCATTTTGTACTGACAAAAAATCAGTAATTAAGAGTTCATAGCAATTCTAAACATTCATGCATATAATACCAAAGCATCAAAGTACATGGAGCAAAAAATATTTATATACGAATGAAAGCACTGCAAGAAAAATATACATATTCACAATTATGGACTTCAATAAACATTTCTAAATAATTGGTAGAACTCATAGACAGAAAATCACAATGCTATCAACTAATTTAACATAAATGAAGATTTGCACAGCACTATCAACCAACTTGACCTCATTTCTATGATGGAACATTCTATTCAACAACATCAGAAAACATATTTTTTCAAACATACGTAAAATATTTACCAAGGCGGATCATATTCTGAATCATAAAATGTGTTTTAGTAAATTAAAAAATAAGTAATACAGTGTGTATTTCCTGACCACACTTAAAAGAAATATAACAAAGATATCTGAAAAATCCACAAATATTGAAAACTAAATAATGTACTTCTCTAAAAGTATATTATTTGTACTTTTATAAAAGTACAAATGAAACAGAACATTAGAAAATATTTTGATCTAAATGAAAAGAAAAACACAACATATCAACATTTATGGGATGTGGGTAAAATGCTATTTTGTGATAAATTTTTTTAGCACTAAACCACCCATATTAGACAAGGAAAACGTTTCAAATCAGTGATTTCAACTTCCATCTTAAGAATCTCAAAAAAGTCTAGCAAATGAAACTCAAAGCAAGCAAAAGAAATAAACACAAAGATCAGAGTAGAAATCGATGAGATAGAAAATAGAAAACTGATAGAGAAAATTATTGAACCCAAAAGCTGACTTTTGGGAGGGTAAATAAAATTGATAAACTACTAGCCAGTCTGAAGAAAACATAGATAAAAGAAGGCACCTATATCAGAAATAAGAGAGGTAGCATCATTACAGATTATATAGATTGCAAAAGGAAAATATGAGGAAATTATAGAAAAAAATTACAGCAATAAATTTACAACCTAGAAGAAATATGTTCCTTGAAAGTCTAAAATAATTTGAATAGACATACCTATTGAATAAATGCATTTTTTAATAAAACTCATCCCACAAAAAAAAACTCCAGGTTTAGATGGCATCAATGTAGAAGTCTACCAAATATTTTAGGAAGAACCAATATCAACTTATAAAACTTTTTCCATGAAATTGAAGAGGGTACAATATTTCCAAACTCACTTTATAAGGCCAGCCTTACTTTATTCCAGATCAAAGACATTACAACATAAGAAAATTACAGTCCAATATCCCTCATGAAATTTGACACAAAATTCTTTGCAAGTTTTTTAGCAAATCAGATCCATTAGTATATAAAAAAGATAATATGTTGTCATTAAATAGACTCTATCTCAGGAATGCTAAATTGGCTTAACATTTAAAAATTAATCAGTATAATTCACCATATTAACAAACTGTCAAAGGTAGAAAAATCCCTTATGGTTACTTTAATAGACATTAAAATTTTTTTTGAAAGAATCCAACATTTATTTTTTATACTAATTCTCAACAAACTAGGAACAGAAGGAAACTTCCTCAGTCTGATAAAGTAAAAAAACCTGAATGTTTTCCCCTAAGAGCGGAAAAAAGGCAAGGTTATCTACCTACTCTCAACAGTTCTGTTGAATATTGGATTACAGTGTTCAGTAGGGGAAACAAAACTCAGATTGGAAAGGAAGAAGTTGAACTGTCTCTATTGATAGATCATACA
>CAUYSK010036115.1:0-52781 GCA_963575035.1 Avahi laniger
TGCACAGAATGAATGTTCTTGGCAGTTGTAGGTGGTATACACATGTGATTTCATGGCAACAGTCTTTTCTTTTTTTTTTTTTTAGAGACAGAGTCTCACACTGTCACCCTGGGTAGAGTGCAGTGGCGTCATTGTAATTCACTGCAACCTCAAACTCCTGGGCTCAGGCGATCCTCCTGCCTCAGCCTCCCGAATAGCTGGGACTACAGGCATGCGCCACCATGCCCGGCTAATTTTTCTATATATTTTTAGTTGTCCAATTAATTTCTTTCTATTTTTAGTAGAGACGGGGTCTCGCTCTTGCTCAGGCTGGTTTCGACCTCCTGAGCTCAAACAATCCGCCCGCCTTGGCCTCCCAGTGAGCTAGGATTACAGGCGTGAGCCACCGCGCCCGGCCAACCTCCCAGCTATCTTGCTGATCAATGACACAGCCGTTCTTTCAGTCACCTGAGTTTAAAGCTCAGTCCCCTACGAATTCCTCTCTCTCAGTTCTCACTCCAAGTTGCCCAAGTTCCTTCAACTTCTCTTTGAAATGACTCCTATCTAGGTTCTCATTTCTGTACACCAGGATTCATGACTTTTCTCAGTTTATGTCATGTTGCGTCTTTTCCTTACCCCATCAAGGTTAAAATTCCTCCTGGCTCTGAATCCCTGGACTTTCCTACTGTGCTCATACACAGTACCCCCACTCCTGGCCTTACCTGCAGTTTCATTTTCCCTGGTTTAAGTTACCCGTGGTCAACTGTGGTCCAAAAATAGGTGAGTACAGGACAATAAGATATTTGAGAGAGAAAGACCACATTAACTTTTCTTACAGCATATTGTTATAATTATTCTATTTTGTTATTAGCTACTGTTGTTAGTCTCTTACTGTGCCTAATTTATAAATTAAACTTTATCATAGATATGTATATATAGAAAAAACAGTATACATAAGGTTCAGTACTGTCTGAGGTTTCAGGCATCCACGAGGGTCTTGGGACGCATCCCCCGTGGGCAAGCGGGGACTGCGGCGCTAACTCAAAGCTAGTCCCCCTGTGTTGAGCACTGTGCTGGGGCTTTAACTACTCCACCTCCTTTCATAGCATCCCTCTGAATAAGAAGCAGCTAAGGCTCCCAAAGGCTGCTCAAAGCTACCCAGCTGCAAAGTGTTGCAGTGAGGAAACGGCCCCAGTTCAGGGTGGGCACCTGCCTCTCCTGCCTCTCAGCCTCCACCTTGTGCCACCAACAGGCCCAGCTCCACACTGCCCTGTGAGCTCCGCAAGTCTTTTCTTCATCTCCTCTAGAATGCTATTGCTTCCGTCCTTCAAAAGCCTTCACTGACCCCAAATGCTCTGGGTTTGCTTTTAATATATTTAGTCTTTAATATAATGAATTAAAATATATGAAAAGCAAGAGGAAAAATAAGTTTCTGTGTGTCACAGATTGAACGATTCCAATGGCCTCCCTATTAGAGTGTGGTGCTAAAACTGAAGGGTATTACACAAAGTTATGGGTTGAATTATATCCTCCAAAAAGATATGTTGAAGTCCTAACCCCCAGTACTTATTTGGAAATAGCGTCCTTGCAGATGTAGTTAAATGAGGTCATGCTGTAGTAGAGAGGGCCCTTAATCCAATATGACAGGTGTTCTTATAAGAAGAGGAGAAGAGACGCAAAGGAAGAGGCTGGCCATGTGACGACAGAGGCAGAGATTGGAGGAAGACACCTACAGGTCAAGGAACGCCAAGGATGCTGGGAAATAGCAGAAGCAAAAAGATAAGGAAGGATTCTTTCCTGGAGCCCTCAGAGGGAGCACAGCCCTGCCCACACCTTGAATTCAGACGTCTGGCCTCCAGGACTATGAGACAATGGCTTTCTGTTGTTTCAAGCCACCCAGTTTTTGGTTCTTTGTTATGGCAGTCCTAGGAAACTAATATACTTGGGAAGAAAATTCCCTTGTTTTAAGTATTTTCTCTTGAAACTAAAATGCACACAGACAAATATTTCTTTTGTACTACCCAGTTCTACAGACCTAATTTTATCCATGTGAGGACCAACAGTATACTCATTATGAGACAATCCGGAAAATGGCATTAGGGAAGTATTACTACTTTTATATTTACTCATTGGTATTTCCATAATCGTGTGTACATAGTCATATTGGGTTGTAATGGCAGCCATTCCAATATAATGATGGTACATTCTTCGACGATGAAAGAGGAAATGCACAAGATATGGAGGTAGAGAGCCTTAGGTGAGCCTATTTCCCAAACCCCCACATTCAT
Organism: Avahi laniger; assembly: GCA_963575035.1. NCBI lineage: Eukaryota > Metazoa > Chordata > Mammalia > Primates > Indriidae > Avahi > Avahi laniger. The sequence continues at coordinate 2,268 of CAUYSK010036115.1, forward strand.
ACCGGAGATGGAAATAATATATGCCAGATAAAGTGTTTTTTCTTTTTTTAACCTTTAGGATACTGTGATATCTGGAGCCAATACTTACGAAGGAAGAAGTTTAAAACTTTCCATTTAAACCACTTAGAATGAGAGGATTTACAAAGATCCTGTTTAATGTTGAGCTGACACATTGTCAAAAACATTTATCATGCAACCTTTTGAAGTTTCTTCCACTCCCTTCTAGTTATTAAAGCTTGGATTGCAGTTAGTTATCAACAACAAAGCATACACGTGATGGTGTTTTTACAGTCAGCCTTTCAGTTTGATTTCTGAACTACTAAGCAAAATTCAGTTCTCCTGATCAGAAAAATGATTAGTGACCTAGTTTTCATGCTGAATGCACAGAACAGTTAATTTCTGAAATCACTTCTATATGAACCTAGAGAGAATGCAGGGGACCTGGGAATTATATTTCAGTTTTTAGAATGCTCCAAATTGTAAGAATTTCCTGATATAAGAATGTGCCACCTTAAACTTAAGGCTGTAATTCTTTCAGTGCAAATGAGGAAATAGTGACCTACATTATTGAGAAGATTTCTCTGGCAACTTAATTCCTAATGTAATTTTTTTCAGATTGAGAATAAGCTGCAGTTCATGTTTTGGCAAGAGGAATAAAAACTTTTTCTAGATAATTCAACTGAATATTTTTTGAGTCCATACAATGTATTAGACAAAATATAGAATGTCCAAAGCTGGGTAAGTCATGGTCTCACCTTTTAAGAGGCTTATATTATCACAGAAGACATGTGACAAAGATAAAAAGCAGGAGAGCACAGTAAGTGTCCTAAGTGTTCATTTGAGAGAACAAAAGGGAAAGGGAAGGACAGAGGAAGACATCTCATGATACCACAAGGAAGCAAGCAGATAAATCCAGAATGTGGGACATTCTACAGGACAACTGACCTGGTTTCTGCAAGAAGTCAATGACATGGGAGAAAAGTGAGGAAGGGTGGCTTTAAAAAGACATAAGAAATCTAACAACCAAATGTAACATTTGGATCTTGATTCAGACAAATCAACTGTAAAATGGCAATTTAAACTCAATTCGGGATACCTAATTCAGAAGCAAATATTAGATGATACTAAAAAATAATGGTGAATTTTCTTAGCTATGACAATGGCCCTATGACTGTGTGATTGTGTAAGACAATGTCTATGTTTTCTGAGAGGCATTCTGGAATACATAGGGTAGAATGACATGTCTGGAAGTTGCTTTAAAGGATTTTAGCAAAGAAAAAGGGAGAAAAGATAAAGTACATGTGGCTAAGTCTTGATAGTTGTTGAAAGTGATAGGTGCACAGGAACTCATAGGACTATTCATTTGGGGTATATTTGAAATTTTTCATAATAAAACACAAAAGCAAGCCCTATATACAGTAAAAGACATGGGAGAAAACACGAAGAGATCAGGCAAGTCTTCAGGTAGGAAGTGGCATTTGGGAAAAGCCTTGAATAATAACTATAATTGTGACAGGCAGAAGGTGGAAAGGGAGAATCATTTGCCAAAGAAAGAACTTTTGCAAGGGTCAATATGAGGAAACGGGTGTGCTCAGCAAAGAGTATGCAGTCCATGGAGCAGGACTTGGGATATGTGAAGGCGGAAGTCCTAAAAAGGGAGGTCAGAGCACAGGGGCCTTGAATTCCAGACTGAAGTCACACTTAACCTGGGGAAAGAAGAGGGACTTTTGTGCAATGCCTAAAATCAAGAAAGATATACACAATTACTTTCTAGACATTTACAACACATGTCCCAGGCTTAGCTGGTTCACACTGGACATATGATCAGGTCTCCCACTTCCTTCCCCTATTCTTCCACTCATCCTTTTGCGTAAACCTGTTTATCTTCCTATATATTCAGATCTAGATGAATGGAAGCCATTTTCACCCAATTATCCAAATCAGGAAGCTTGAGAACACCCAGGAATTCTCTCTACCCCTTAACCTCCCATATAACCATTTACCTGCCTTCTAGATATTTCTCCTCTTTAGCCCTACTGCTGCTGCCCTCGTCTGTTCTCTTCCAGACTAGGACCGCACTCACAGATCTCTTCATTCCAATTCACCGTTGCCAGAGCAATATTCCTTATCATCCTCAAGTTTTCTCTGCCTTCATGAATGGCATCATCATCCACAACCCACAAATTATCCAAGGTAAAAACTCAGGCCATATCCTTGACAGCTTGCCTCAATTCCACCCATTACCTCCCATAGAGTCCTGCGTTTTTGCCACTAAGCCCTGCAGATGTGGATTCAACCTTTTAAACACTGTTTGATGTGGTCCACTCCATGCCCTTTCTATTGACATTCTCAGATTATATCGTCAGAGCCTCCTATCTGGTCTCCACTCATTCCTGTGGCTCCCTTCCGTCTAATTTTCATAGAGCAGCCACTCATTTCAGAAGGCATATCTCGGAGTTATCATTGAATCCTTTCTTTCCCTCACCTTCCCCTGTCACATCCAGTTTTCACGAGGAGTAGCACAAGATGGATGGAAAACTAAGTCTTTTACAAAGAAAAACTTGAAAACCGTACATAATCCACACAATTCCCTTCCTCTCTAGTACTACCTCCCTGGTCCAAGTCATCGCCATCTTTCACCTAAGGACTACTCCAATAGCCTAGGAGTCCCCCTTCATTGCCTCCCCATACATTCTACATACAGTAGCCAGCCCCAACCATTTGTGTCTCTTACTGCTCGATATTCTCCAATGGCTTACATTACACTTCTGCTATTTAAGCACCTCATATGCTTGTAAGGTCTTATAAGACCTGGCTCCCACCCATTTCTCAGACTTTCCTTGTGTCAGCCTCCCCTTTGCCCTCTCTGGTCCAGCCACACTTGCTTTCCTACTGTTCTTTGAATGTACCAAATTCATAACCAGCTTAGGGTCTTGTATTAGCACTTCTCTTCTTTCAGGAATATTTTCCTATGATCTTCACAAGGTTAACTCCTTTCTGTAGCCAGTCTCAATTTATCCATTGCTTCCTCAGTGAGGCCTTTCCTGACCATACAACCCAAATTGGCCACCTGGTTTTACCTTATAATAGCCTATCTTAAGTCTCTGCTCAACACTCATTATCATATGATACCTTTCTTTATTTATCCTCTTATTTCATTATTAGAAAATTATGAAAGCCAGGAATTGATCTGTTCACCACTGAATTTCAGGGATTTGAGACAGTGCTGGGCACATTAGAAGGTGCTCAATAAATACTGAGCATGTCCTCCACTGTCTAGAATATTCCAAAGCCTCCCACTGCTTGCACAGTAAAGACCAAAATCCCTCACGTGGTCTTTAAGGCACTGCCTGGTGTGATCTCTGCCTCCTCTTCCATGTTCATCTTGTACCACCCTCGCCCACTCTTCAGGTTATAGCCACAGTGGCCCTCTTAGTTTGTCACATGTACCGTCTCTCTCCTACTGTTGGGCTTTGTGAATTCTATTCTATCTGGAGCATGATTTTGTCACTTTACACTTAATTCCTTTCACACATTCTTTTGATCTCAGTTTAAACATCACTCTCTCAGAGAAAGCTTTCCAATCCGTCTGCTATGACGTACTCCCACGGCACCATGTGCGTCTCCTTTGTAGCTCCCAGCAGGGTCGTATTTTTACATTGATTTGTGTGATCATTTTATTTGACTGGTGTCTATGTCTCCCTCTAGCCATATTTTCCATGAGGGAAGGGGCTATTCTTGGCATTGAGAGAACACTGTATTAAAAAGGTCATTCTCCCAGGGGAAAAAAATGTACTGATAGAGCAGAGCAAATTGGTATTATTTATGAATTCCAATCTGAATGAGCAATAATAAACATCTATGCTCCCAGATATATAGCAAGAGTTACCTTAATGATGAAATAACTAGGCATCTAATTTGATTTGTGCTGCTTTTTTAAGATGAAAGTTTCAGAAGTTTCTAATTGGAATTTTTTGTTAAGATTGTGGCTTAAAGGACTAAAACTTTTAATTATTGGATTAATAATTACTGTTGTCAGGGATATAAGCACTTTTTCCTTTAGCACTAGTAGTATATAATGAATAGGAAAGTATGTCTTTCATAAAGAAAAACTCTTAATATAAATGTTTTAACATCTTTCAAAGTAACTTTAATCCAAAGATAACAATATGCAAGGTAAATCAGAACTTCATGAACTGTACAAGAACTAGTGTGGATAAAAAAACCCCAGCACACTTCACATAGGGATACGAATAGTCAAAAACATATTTTTAAGCAAAACCCAAGACTGGTTCTTGGCAGTGTAGCCAAAATTTCAACAGTGTAGTTGAAAAATTGTTCAACCTTAACTTTTCATCAAAGGCTTTCCTTTACTAATAAATTATGCCTGTAACTAAAACTGTAAGGCTAGCATGGCTTCTTTGAAATGAATGGCCACAAATCAAACACTTAAAGCTCAGGATACAGTGTTGTTTCTCTTCAAAATCAACAAAACTCATTTTATTGTATTACATGACTGGTATCCTTGAAATAGCTATGGTATAGGAAATTTGACTTTTTAAATTAATTTTTAAAAATTGTTTCCCTATTGATATACTGTTAGCATGGCTTGTTAGTCCAACTTCTGAACAGCTAAGGACATTCGATCTCCTACTAATGTATTAAACCCTCATCTAGGACCTAATATCAATTTTAAAACTTTGTTTTATGTCATATTATAAAATAATACATGCTAATTGAAGGAAAACAGAAAATCATCAAGAGAAAAATAAAATTTCCACAATCCTTGCACTCAGATATAACCACTATTAGCACGATGTCTTTTTTCCTTGTCTTTTTCCCTATGCATATGAAACTAGCATGTTGAACCTGCAGAACTCACTGAGTATAATCATAAAAGCCTCTCTCTCTCGCCTCCTACTGTTCCTTTAATCCTGCTTAGTGTAGGCAGTCCTTCTCTTGCCCCTTGGTGAAAACTCAGAAGGGCGCCTTGATTTTTCAGGTCACTCTAGTCCTACAGTCACTTTAAATTGCATACAAAGTCAATCCATTTAGGTTGTTCCTAACAGAAATCTCAATGGTTCCTAACAGCAATTTAATCTAAGGCAGGACATATATCTAAAGGATTCCAGAGACTCATTCTGTGACTTATTAGCAAGGTACTTTTACTTCCTGTTTGCCTTTGACCCAGGGACCTGAAGCCCAGGTCACGGTGCTGGCCTTGCACACCAGTGTCCCCAGTGATGACAAGACTGAACTAAATGTGCGGATGTCTCCTTGCGTCACCTTCCTAGTTGTTATATTTTATTGTCCTCTGGGAATAGCTCTCAACATTTGTCTTCACCCTGCATCCCTGGGCTTCAATACTTTGCTGCAGTTCTCTGTGCACATTGTTCTTTGCCCGTTGGATACGGTGGTCCTTTTCACTCCCCTCTTCCTTCTGCAGAAAAAGGTCAAACATAACAATAATCTCCCCTCAATAGGGAGCTGGGATGTCTGAATTCCAGTTCTTTTTTTTTTTTTTTTTGAGACAGAGTCTCACTCTTTTGTCTGGGCCAGAGTGAGTGCCGTGGCGTCAGCCTAGCTCACAGCAACCTCAAACTCCTGGGCTCAAGTGTTCCTTCTGCCTCAGTCTCCCGAGTAGCTGGGACTACAGGTGTGTGCCACCATGCCCGGCTAATTTTTTCAATATATTTTTAGTTGGCCAATTAATTTCTTTCTAATTTTAGTAGAGATGGGGTCTCGCTCTTGCTCAGGCTGGTCTCGAACTCCTGAGCTCAAACAATCCGCCCGCCTTGGCCTCCCAGAGTGCTAGGATTACAGGTGTGAGCCACCACGCCCAGCCTGAATTCCAGTTCTTGCAAGAGAGTAAAACTTCAAATCTTTAGCTTGATTCTAATACGTTAGAATGAATTAAATATTTTCTAATGAACTACTAGCATTAATAAAGATTTGCAAGGTATACATTACAATGATTCCTAGATATTGGAAATTTAATTCATAGACAAAACCATCATCTGGTCCATGTAGGGGCATGTGCTTTGATTGTGTACCATCAGTCTGCACTAAGGAGAATTATAAGAAATAGCCCTGAGAAACTTAATGCTGATTTTCTTGTAAGAATATTGTTAAGAACATTAGCTACATCTTACAGTTTTTCTTCTACTGATCTTTCTTTGCTCTCCATTGTTTTCTACACTGCTATCAATGATCTTTCCAAAACACAAATATGACCTGGCTTGTCTACTGAAAAATCTTCAATAGTTCTTTACTACCTATAGAATAATTTCAAACTCCCAAGCATGGCATATATCTTGATACTCAATGTGTGATCTGCAAACCAGTAGTGTTGGAGGGTTTTGATAGCATCAGAGCCCACATCTTACTAAGATTCCCAGGTGACCTGCGGGTACAGTCAAGTGTGAGAGGCACCTGTACAGTGCACCCTCCATAAAGGTCCTACAGTTGAAATTCATCTCAGGTGTCAGTGCTAGGAAAAGCCATGCTTCTTGATTTGGTTTCTGTTAATGGCACTGACTACTGAAATTTACTGGATTTCCTCCTGTCTTCAGCTGCAATGAAGCCCAGACCATACACACAACCCTACTTTTAGCAGTTTTATTGGATTTTATGGCAGGCATTTTATTTACTAATCCTATTCTTGGTTTCATATTATTTTTCTATCTTTTAGCTTTACCTTGTTAATTTTAATAATTTTATCCTGTTGTACCATATGTATCTCTATAAGTTACCTGAAATGCTTTTGGGGATGAGGTGAGATATGAATCTATGATCTCTTTATATGTGTATAAGACAGCAAGGAAGTAATTGTCAATAAATATTTCATTTCCTTGGCTTCTAGCACTAAATTCAATTGCTATGTGATAAATTGGGTTTCTAATGTTAGAGAGGTCAGCTACTCCAGTGGTGAAGCATTCGAATGTATGGTATGGTAGTTAAGCATCCAGGTTTTCCAGGTTGCCTGTCTGGGTTTGAATCTCTGCTCCAACTCTTTGCTAGGCATGTGACTTTGGGCAAGTTACTTAAATTTCTCTGGGCCTCAGTTCACTCATTTGTAAATAGAGGAATAATAGTACCTATGTCATATGGTTGTCATGATTATTACATAAAAACTCAATGTTAGCACACATAAGAACTCAATAGATGTTAGTTATTATTACTTTCTCCCAACTGGGCCATAGAACTTCTTTTGTTATATATTTATAATTATTTTTCTTACTGAAACTCTATGTTGGGATCATCTAACTGTACAGTGCCGACTAAGCTAGGACCCTCAAGCTTTTCAGAAATTCACCAGAGTTTTATCTGAGTCAAAACATTTGTGAAGTCAAAACAGTTTTAACATAAATTTTCATCCCTCACTCCCTCCCCAACCCTGGATATAGTCACAAAAATGAACAAATGGCAATACGGTATGAGACCTGCGAGAGGGCTGGGAGTTCATTCATGATCATTTGGCAGGGCCAACAGATTCAATGTTACGTTTCAGGTATCACTTCCGTTATCAAACCACCGCATGACTGAACACAACTCTCCCCACCCTCCATCCCATTTCCAAAATAGCACGTGCTCACTGAAGACATTTTGGCAAAGTATAAGAGTGGAAACAAAATAAAAAATAAAATTCCACTATCATTTTCCCCCACGGCCCAGAGACACCCACTGCGCAATTTAATTGGCATCAAAGAGTCTGACCAGTGCTGCATGCCAGTGGCCCCCCGCTGCTTCGTCAGGGAGAGTGTTGCCCTCACGCCAACCTGAGAGTCGGCATATTAAAAGTGAGTCTCACCACCACCCTGCACTCACTTAAAAGACAGATCAAATGCCCACTGTGCTCAACACAACAATTTGTGAGGTGCCATAAATAAGGAAGATCAGGACATGAAATTAATGGTTCTTGCCCCCATGGGGCAATCATTATAACTTTTTCCACAATTCATGGGTATGATATACAGACAGTGAATAGTAGAACAAAAAATTAACCCTCCTTATCCACTTCTTTTAGGTCTCTGAGGAGACTGAAGTATTCTGTGTTTATATGTCAGGTGGAAAGTAGCCTGGAGAAACGATGTCTAATATCGCTCACATCTCAGGCAGGGATAGTTTCAAGTACTTTTGATATATGGCATATTAAAAATGCTTGCAGAAATATCATAAAAAAGGACAGGGCTATCTGCATCACCATCCTCACTGTGTAGTTACCGCCCTCTTCCATCTGACTGGCAAGGCCCAAACAAACGTGTAATTTCTGCTGTGCTGTGGGAATGCGAAAGGGTTCTGAGCTACGAAAAAAGCTTTCTGCTTTCTCACCAGCAAATGTAAATAGTGACCAAAATAGTACTGGAAAGTAAGCTGGGTTAGAACTGTCTAGGTCCTGCTCTAATTTTCACTTCTGAGGAGAAGATATGTGCAAAGGGCTTGTCTTCTGTGTAGGTGGGTGCTGTGGGTGACATTCGGAAGCATGAACTGAATGGGACACAGAGCTGTGCTTATCAGCAGTACAGAGCTATGACTGAGCTTGAGTCCACGCCAGAGATTACCTGTGACAAGCTGAATTAGCTAATGTTGGGTCAGGAAGCAGAAAACTGGGCATAAAAATATGAAAAGCAGATATAAGGCACAAAATAAATGGGAACTGCATTCAAAATATGGTATACTGACATCCCAAACCACACTATAATCTCCGTACATCATAAGTCATTCTCACTTTTTCTGTGTGTGCATTTTTTTTTTGGTTTCTGAGCTTTTTTTTTTTTTTTTTTTGGTTTCTGAGTAAGGTAGGTAGATGACACATGGCAACTGAGTATTCTGGAAGCTTTATGGAAATGCATATAATAAGATGTGAGTAGACCATGCTTTTCTAGCAGATAGTGGTGGTCGAGGGTGTTACCAGGTATGCAGACAATTAGAACCTCCTGAAATAATTAAAATTATTACACAGCCTTCTGAAATTGCTGTTTTTACTTCAGGGAACTACAAGTCCAATCTGCAAAGCATATAAATTATATTAACTTTAGAAACAAAAACATAAGAAAATCTAAATATTGCTAAGGAAAACCTATACTATCTAAAGAACAATTTAGAAGTTGTTTTAAGAGCTATATCCAAACTTTTGTGCTAGACGTTCGTTCCTACAAAACATACACAAGTGATGGCAAAATTCAAATATTTCACAAATAATAGCCCATTTCTATCCCTCAAATTTTTTACTAGCTATTATTTCCTTCCATGTAAAGTCAATTTACTTTCCTTCTCCCATAGTTCATCTCCAAGGAGCTAAAGAACACCCAACCCACCTCTCCTCTCTGGCTTTGACCACTGTCCATTTATGCAGAACAGCTTCTCGGACCCTCTTCTCTCTCTTTCTCTCTTCTTCTGTCAATTGAATTATTTTCCTTTCCTTTTTCCTTCCCTTCCCTTCTCTTCCCTTCCCTTCCCCTCCCTTCCCCTCCCTTCCCTTCCCTTCCCTTCCCTTCCTTTCTTTCTGCCATCCTTCTAAAGGAGACTGGTTTATTTTTTTATTTTTTAAATTCAGGATATTAGGGGGTACAAACATTCTGGTTACATGTAATGCATCTGCCTTGCCCAAGTCAGGGTTATAAGCCCGTCCTTCCATTACAGTGCGCTCCACTTCCATTAGTCGTGGGTTTACCCCCCGACTGGCACCCTGTGAGTATTACTACCATGTGAACACCTTAGTGTTTGACCAGTTAGTACCAATTTGATGGCAAGTACATGTGGTGCATGTCTTTCCATCCTAAAGGAGACTGTGAATGTTAGTTCCCTAAATTTGCATAATTTAGCCAAGAGGCAAATATCTTCTACCATCTCTTCTTCAAAAAGGATTTCACACTTCCTAAGAGAATATGTCCCTTTGAGCTCTAAACACAATCTCTCCTCTCACTCTCTTCCATATATATATATGTACACACACACACACACACACACACACACACACACACACAAGTGTGTGTATATATATATGCATCTCTCTCTTTATATATATAAACATATATGTATATATGTACATAAATCCTACCCACAAGGTAAATATGTAACATTTTTAGTTAATTATGTTTGCTACATCTAATTTACTGTGGGTTGTCATAATCCAACTGATCAAAATATGAAAAAGTCAACAAAACAGATATTTTATGATCTTATTATTTTTTGGTTTATATATAAAAATTTTTATAATTATCGATCATTTAGATGAAGATGAACATTATCTAACGTTGTATACATATCTGTCGGTTTTCTTGTCCCTTTATTTGTCAGTTCAGAATGTAACTCCAGGCTTAGACTCTCTTCCCTCCAATTCTATATAACTTTGATATCTTCATTAATCAGCCATGTGTGTACCTAGCCAACCTATTAGTTCTTTCCTTTCTTTTGAAAACCTTAACTTCACCTCCATTTTTGGCAACCCCCATTCTACTACTGTATCTTATGTATTGTATTATTATTTGGAATTGATGTATGTCTGAAATATTAAATTAAGCAATCCCATATTCTGGTACAAGGAATAGCATCATCAAAGATTTATATACAAGAAAACAGTGGTATATTTAGGCAATAAAAACAGACTAATTTGGTTGGTGTTCAGGGTACGTATAGGGTACAATGGAAGATGAGGAAAAACCAATTAGAGAGCATGATGCTATTAAGGGGCACTTCAGGGATGCTGGGATTCTGAGGGCCTTGCTGATGTGCTGGGGCAAGAGAGCCACAGGAATGGAAGACCAGGAGTCGTGCTTTCTTTGATCAAGGGTCTGGATTCTAGAAATTAGTTATTATTGCCATCACCTTTAAATAAAAAAATTCATTTTGAACCTTGAAAAGATATGAGTCTCTAAACAATGGTGCAAACAATTCAAACCTGAACATATTCTCAGCTGCAATAAAATTTATATTTATATGTTCCATTTTTTAAAATTCCTAGAAAAATGCTAACCTTTATGACTGAGCTCTCATTGGGAAATAGAATTTTCTCAGCTAAATAAATCTGTATATTTTAGGACTTGTAACCACATCATACCTAAAAGTCTCTGCTATGAATTTAAAAACTGGCCTTGTCCTCTGAAACAGCCTTTTAGAGGCTGTCGTGGGGCCTCAGGCAAGCGGCTGGATGGATAGTATACAGCACACACGTGCTCTCTAATCTAAATGATCTCACAGACACAAAAACTAGTCAGTCCCAGAAGAGGGAGAAGAATTCCAAAAAGACACTAGAAATCGAATAAAAACAAGGTTTTGAAACTTATTTGCTAATTTTCAGAAATGCCACATCATGTCCGTTGTCCTTAATTTTTATCTTTTCTTTTAATTAGCAGTTTTCCCTCTAGCTCTTAAATCCCGGCTCTTCCTCCTGATTCGAGGGCTTAGCCTAAGGGCAGATATCTCAGGGTACATGTTCTAATTCAGCGTCTTGGAGCACAGTAGGTCTACTTTATGGATGTTATATAATAAATACAAAGCACTGCTTTGAAAAATGTTTTTTTCTCAATTCTTTTTTTTTCTAGATTTTCCTAGCTTTCGAGTTTTAATTTTCCTGCACACTATTTCTTAAAAAGCTAGCAGCTACAGAGTTTGTGCCCAAGTGAAGGCATGGGTGGCTTAAGGTCAAAATATTTAAAACGGCCCCTGACTTCTTGGCCAGGAAGAAATAAGAGAAATAAAAGTAAAGCCAACTAAACTGTCTTGTCCACTGACAATCACTTAAGGTGACAAGTTTACTATTTAAAAACCAAATGGAGCAAAAAAAAAAAAAAATGCCAAAAAATCCTGTAAATATTTTTTTCTGACAGCTTTTCTCTATTAATATAAAATTTGACTCATCTCTTCAACTATCCATATGTGACTAAGTAAAGGTGCTGGGGTATAAATGTGATATTTTGGTAAGTCTTAACTGGAAGTTGCATTTACTATTTTAATTTCAATAAAATATTTACTACTTTTCTGTAGAATATAATCAATGATTAAGTTTCTGCAAAGTGCCTCCTTCAACTCATTCCATTATGATACCCTCTTTACACAAGCCCCTTAATTTTAATGTCTATTTCAGTAGAAGTTAAACAAGTATGTATTAAATTATATTGACTTTATTTGGGGAAGGTTTAGTTTAGTTTTCTCTTTTTGATATATTTGTTTATGCTCATGGATACAATCAAAGGAATTTTTATGTCATGAAATAATATAGCCCCAACACAATGAAAGAAAAACTTGAATGGACATCATAAGAAGAAAGGAAAGGGAAATCCAACTTTGAAGACCTTCTAGAAAGTTTAGGGACTGACAGTTGAGAGAAGGCAGACCAGAAAATGTTCTTGTCTTGAGGAAAGCCTATAAGTGTGACTGTTTCCTTAGTCTTAAAAATTTTGTCAGCTGTTTCTACATGAAAAATTCAGAGAACACCATAAATAATTTCCCTCAGAAGTAGAGAGAAAGAGGAAAAAAAGAAGGGCAGCAAGATCAGTCTGAGAACTTATCCCACAACATGGAAAGTGCAGGAGTTTGGGATGCTTTCTCTACATCCGTGTTGCCATATCATTTAAAAAAGAAAGTGCTTTTTGAAAGAAACTCTATTTCAATTGTTCACTACCTTTCACACAAAAGTGGACACTAGGACTGGGTTGATTTGGCTGTGAACACCAGGCACTGTGCTCTGCAGTGAATGGCCCTTGGAAGGTGCAGGGCAGCAATGGCAACCACCCGGCCTGTGCTGCAGCAGAACCAGAGTGCAGGAGGAATAGCAAGAACGGAACATAAGGACTGGGAAAGGTGGCTCACGCCTGTAATCCCAGCACTTTGGGAGGCCAAGGTGGGAGGACTGCTTGAGGTCAGGAGTTCAAGACCAGCCTGAGCAAGAGCAAGAATTCATCTCTATAAAAAATAGAAAAATCAGCCAGGCATGGTGGCTGGTGCCCACAGTCCCAGCTACTCGGGCTGAGACAGGAGGATCACTTGAGCTTGAGCCCAGGAGTTTGAGGTTGCAGCGAACTATGATGATGTCACTGCATGCTAGCTGGGGAGACAGAGTAAGACCCTGTCTCTAAAAACCAACCAACAAACAAACAAAAACAGAAAGAATGGAACATAAGAACATAAGCCAGTCTCAGGAGGCTGGAATAGCTAAGGGAATCCTTCCAGAGATAACAAGACATTTAAGAGGAAACCTCTGGGATGAGGAGGAGATGGCCAGGGGAAAGCGTAGAGGGGAGAAGAAACAGCACGTGCCAAAAGCTGAAGATAGGAGGAAGCTCATCCTATTCGAAGAGTTTTTAAAAGATCAGCAATGGTGGGAGTGTGGGGAGTCTGGAGGAAAGAGGCACAAGAGGACTGAGGCAGGCAGGGTGGTCAGGAAAGCCTTGCGAGTTTTGTTAGCACATCAGGACTGTGGCGACCCCACGACCTAGAGCTCACTCTGGATGTGGCCGGAGGAGGGAGAGGAAGGGGGCAAGCCTGGGGGCGGGTCAAATGGTCGGACACTGTCATGAGCAGCATTTAGGAACACAGGAGCAGTAGCAGGTTGAAGGGGATTCAGATGGTAATTTCCATTTTGGACATGAATGGTTTCAGGTTTCAGGAGGACACATTGAGATCTGTGTAGCTACCCAGGGAGTTTTCAGAATGGTCTATAATGCAGTATGATCTGAAAGACCTAGGCTAGAGATAGGGTTGCCAGTTGTCAGAACACAGGTGGTAGTGGGTGAGATTGCCTAAGTGAGGTTGTAGAGCCTCCTGAGAAAAGGAAGCCTGGAACACCCCCCACCCCCGCCCCACCAGGAGCAACAGGGTGTGAGGGCAAGAGAGAGACAAAGAGGGGCCATAAGGGTGATAGGAGGAGCTGTCAGAGTCAGAGAGCATTCCAGAGCATCAGAGAGCATTCCAGAGCGTCAGAGGCAGCAGGGGAACCAAGCTGATACAGAGGGTCCAGTGGAGTTAGCAGCAAGGATGTCACTGGCAACCCAAAGAGCAGTTTCTGTGGAGTGAAGGGGACAGAAGTAACAAGAAATGAATAAGAATGGAGTATAGACAATAGCTAGAAGGGAATGGGATTAAGAGCGATTTATTTAAATTGGTTACATTTGAACATATCTCAACACTTATTTAATAGGACCTTTTTCTGTAATTTAACAATTACATACAATATATGTAGGACCTATTAAGTAGCAGACACCATTCTAATGCTTTTCAAGCATCGATTCATATAATCCTCACAATCCTTAGGAGACAAGTTTTATTGTCACTTTCATTCAGGCAATGAGGAAACTGATGCATGGAGAGGTTAAACAACTTGTTTGATGTCACATCATTTCTAAATGCTGGAACCAGGATTCGAACCCCTAGTCTAGCTCCAGAATCCATGTTATTAAGTTCTGTAAATCTCTTTAATGCAACATATGCAAGATAATCTAACAGGATACTTTAAGCCTGAAGAAAAATGAAAAAGCGGCAACATTAAAAGGATTGGGTTTCATGTAACACTTCGCAGTTTGGCAAATGCTGAAAATTACTCAAAGTAACACAGAGCTTGTCATCTTCACCCCACTGTGCTAGAGTCCTTCTGAAAATAAAGAATGCTGCTGTATCGACCCCTTTTATTTACACACTGATCATTTGACATCATAGAAATAAAGTCTTTGGAACTAAATGGATTCTCAAAATAATCGGTTTCCTCTTAGAAAAGAAATTCCTCAGGCTTCTCAGGCAAATCGACCTTGGAGTAAGTGTCTTTGCTGAACTCCACATCTAGGAGGCTGCAAGAGATCATTATTGATCAACATTTCCTTCCTTTGGAATGCTCTTTAAATTGGTTGAAGTGTTTAGAAAGTTGCCTTTTCAAATCATAACCTATTTTCTAAACTGGCCTTGAACATTTTTGTTCCCAAAGACAACCAGCGATAATTAAAAAAAATCACCGCAAACGACAAAGCCAGCTACTGACGGAAAACAGCATTTCTTAGGCAGTCCACATGAGAAATGGCTGAGCCCCACTCTAAAAGCCAAGGGAAGTTCCGCCTGCGTCACAAGGAACCATAGTAGATTGTAAGAAAGATGTTCCATCCATTTTGGCAGCTTACATGTGTTTTATACTAAAAAGTAAAGTGTTTGCACTTTCATGTGCATTTGACCACATGGAGTATGAGGGAAAGACCACAGACTTGAAAGTCCTGAGTGTGAGACTTGGTGTTGCCAACAGCTGCCAAAACAAGGAACCAGGCACTTCCTCTGAGGTGGGCTCACGGTTTCCATCTGTGAAATGGAGGACAGGGTGGGAAGAGTGGGAGGTCAGTGGGGCCAACTTTCTACGATTCTGGTCAACTTTAAGATTCCATTAATCAATGAAATAACATGGAACTGTGATTTCAGCATGTATAAAAGGAAACTGATTCACATGAATCCACTGTATTTAATACTCTGCTCATTAAATTTTGTTAAGAATAAAGGAAGAACAGATGAGGACATGATGTTTGAGAACAGAGAAATGGTGAGCCTAAGTGGAAAATTGCCATCTAGAAGGAAAAAAGAAAATCAGAACAAATCCAAACTAGAGAAAATGAGACACAGGATCTGACAGACAAGACTGATAGGTGACGTGATCAGAGCTCAGGATGAGTTTTCATAAGAAAGCATTAGGCCAGGAAGTGAAAAGGCAATTCTTTAGCAGCAAGGCTAGAGCAGGGGCTGCAGCAAATTGTCACATGGCAGAAGATCCACTGTCTTGCTGGGAGCAATTCTAGGGCAAGCATGCATCTTTGGCTTCTCCACATAAGTGCATATATGTAGTATTTAATCTATCGCCATACAGCATGTTCAAAGAAGAGTATATGTGCAGTCAGATGTAGAACACAAGCCATCTTGTGAGGTTAATAATAACACTTGTTCTGTACTCTAACGGGAGCCCAGACTGTATTCCTTCCCATGGTAGACACGAACTTGCTATGAGGTGCTATTGATTAACGATACCAAAGAAAAAATTTGGCCAAACTGAACAGACTTTGTAACAAGAATTTGCTGATGCTATTTAAAAACAAAATGAAATTAGATAAGCCAGCTTGGAAAATAGAGAGGAAAGTAAATATATCTCTCTGAGGAGCCCCAGTATTTGGTAAGATTTTGAAATAGTTTTTTAAGAAACAATGAAATACTACTGACAAAAATGATTCACTGCATAAAAACTGGCAGTACAGCTGAGGTCTGGTAAGGGTTGCACAGGAAGCCAAGTTTACTGGGAGGAACCTGACAAGAACTCAGTTCCCTAGATGAGGAAATACAGACTAACATTACTTTTGAATTTGGAATGAATCTGCCACTAGGAATGGCAAGAATATAAAAGATGGAAAGAAAGCAATTGGGAAGAAAAGAAAAAATAATGCTTGTTTCTAAGAATGCTGCTGCTTTGTTTTATGAACTAGTCTATTTGTTTTGGCTCCAACTAAACTCAAGAATGTTTCAGCATATTTTACAGTGTAGTTTATAGACATCAAAGGAACAATCTCCCCTTTCATCGTTATTTACACATAAAAATAATGCAATTTGTGGTACATGTAAGATGTTACTTCTTAAAAAGCTCTCGAGTCTAATTTATTAATTGCTTGAGATTTAAAGTTAAACAAGGGTAAGATGCAAATCATCTGTTACTCTGAAATATTTTACCACCAAATCTTGTTTTATTAATGAGATGTTGAGCAGCCGCATGAATATTTATTTAGGTGGTTAGAGGGCTTTATGAGGAATCCTGCGGCAAGTGACAGAGACATAAAAGCAAAAGGGTTCTGCCTCTCTTGAAAAATGGAGGCTGTTTCTTTGTTTTTAATTCTGCTTTTTCCTCTGTGTTTCCAACATTAAAGCATTCCTGTAACCCACCAACCACCTCAGCTCTCTTCTGCTCTGAATCTTTAGTTTTAGCTGCTGCTGCTGCTGCTGTAATAGCAATAGCCTCCTACTGACAACTCTGGAAATGACGTTTTGGTCTTTTTGGGTGGCAGGACGGCAGCACATTAATTTTTCCAATTATATACATTTGGGAAACACAATACATGTATGACACCAGGTTTATTTTGCTTAATTTATTAATTTTGATTCAGTTTCTTAGAAACTGTATAATCTACCATGCTATATTTGTGGGATATTTCCTTATCCCACAAATCCTCTACAAATAATTCTATATAAATATAAAACAGAATGAGCTAGAAATGCCTTAAAATTTTTCCATGATTTATAAGGTACACTATGCATAATCAGGTATGATAATACAACTGTTTATTCATAGCTTCACTTTTTTATCACTAATATATAATAATTATTGGAAAATATAGATATATAATATATGCATATATATATTCATTCTTCTTTTGGAAAAGTACGAGGTCTGTCTGGAAAGTATCCAGCCATATAATATGAAAAACGTAACATGAAATGGTTGGATACTTTCCAGACAGACCTCATACACACGCATACACACATACAACACACACACACATCCATACACTCCATTTTCTTTTTTAAAAGTATACAAATGTCTCAGTCTATACATGCAAATGTAGGATCGGGTACAATAGAGTTAGAAAGACTTCTGAAGTCAGGTGTTAAAGCTCTGTAGTGACAAAGATGATCAAAGTCCACCAACAGGCTGGCTCTCAGCCCAGTCCTGCTCCAAGGGCTCTTCTTGCCCTTTCAGTCCAGCCCGTTCCCCTCGGCCACTGCACGGCCTCTCCTGCTGCCCTCAAGGCTGCCCACCTCGCCTTTGCAGGCACCTTCAAGCTCTGTCCCTCAGGCTCCTAAATAACCCTCTACCCCTCCTCTTCCCCCTTCCTCCTTCAAATACCACTTCCCAGTCCTTCAAGTGAGATGATCTCATCTAATTGTTAGGAAGAAAGTCTCTGATTAAAGTTTCACATTAGAGTGTGAATTACTTCAAGTGGTTTAATATTTTAACACATCAAGGCTGTCTGTATCTTAAAAGAGGAATTTATTAACCTAAAGACTTAGATATTTAACTGAAGATTTTTGGGGGGGGAAGGTGTGAGGGTCCCTACTTCTTTTAACACCAAGGTTGGTGCTGATGTATTTAAAGCTGCCTTAAAAACAGGCAATAATAGGTATAAGATTAATGTCTAATAACTAAGGATTATATTCTTTAAATCAATCATGTCTTTGTTTTTGAGTGCCCAGCACTGTGGGTGCTATGCAGAAACCGGAAGTGTGAGATATGAAACAATAAAAGAATCATTAAGCCTTAATAACAGGACTTGATGTAAGTGTACGGTCCCCGGGAACTGCAGCAGTCAGAGAAGCTTCCTGGAGGAGGTAGGTAGGCCTGGAGATGGCCTTGCTAGCACTTGACAAGTCTTGAGGGATGAAGAGACTGCCCTGGGGAGGAAGGCACACTGTGAGAAAGGGTGGGCCGAAGGAACCATGAGTTCCTACAGGGGACAGCGTGGACAGTGAGAAGACCAGCTTGAACAGAACAGAATGCACGTGTCAAAGAATAGTGAGAAGACTGGACGGGCTCTGAAAGCCAGGCAGAAGAGTTTGATTGCGATGTTACAAGCACCCCTTTAAATTTAATTTAGTCATGTGACGCTGTAAGAAATCCTGCAAAGAGATGGCACATAGTTGCACGTATGCCCATGAGATAAATTCCTGTCAGAGAAACTGCTGGGCCAAAGGTCATGTGCATTTAAAATGTTGGTAGATATGACCACACTGCCCTCCAAAGAGGCTGCACTGGTTTATACTCCCAGAAATAGTGCATGAGACTGCCTGTTTCCCCATACCTTAACCATGGAGTATGTTTTAAAATTCAACATTTTTATGCTAATCAGCTGGCAGTCAGGCCCTTTAAAACTTTATAATTTTGATTTACATTTCTTTAATTATGAGTAGGATTGAGCATATTTTTCATATGTTTGCTGGGCACTGATGTTTTCTCTGTGAATTCTGTGTTCATATTCTTTGCTCTTTTTGTCCACTGGGTTGTTAATCTTTTCCTATTGATTTCTAAGCACTCTTTGGAAGGCAGGAAATCACAGTGATTTAAGATTTCTCTGGCACAGTTCTTCACACTGGACTGGAGCTAAGAGACTTTTGGCAGGGACATTGGCTGAGAGGAGGCTGTTTTAAATCAATCTCAAGTTGAGAAGGGCTCTGAACAGGGTCATATCAAAGGAATAAGAAATACATTCAAAGATGCTGGAGATAGACTTGAGATAAATTGGGATGAAGGAAAGAAAGAACAAAGATGAACTCAAAAGTTTCTAACAGGAAACAGAAAGACTGGGTGTTAGCCCGATAGACTGCAAAAAGTCAATTTGGAAGGGAAGATGATAATTCAATGTTGTAGTTTCTGACTTTGAAATAGTAGTGCATCTCCAAAAGAAGATGATTTTCAGGCAGTGAAAGATACAGACCCTGACCAGGAATCAGGCTGGGGCTTGTGAGGATCATCGCTGCAGAAGTGACATCTAAAGTCACAGAGGAGATGAGCTCGCCATGGAAAGGCAAAAGAGAAGCAAAGCCCAGGACATAGATTTGAGGAACATCCACTAGGAGGAAGAGAGATCAGCAGAAGAGACAAGTAAAAGAAATCTGTAAGCCAAGAGAAAAGTGAGTTCTAGATCAAGGATTGGCAAACGATAGCCAGCAGGCCAAATCCAGCACCTACCCTGTTTTTGTAAATAAAGTTTTATTGAAACATAGCCATGCACATTTGTTGACATACTGTCTATGGCTGCTTTTATCCACAATGGCTTGCAACCGAGACTGTGTGGCCTACACAGCTTAACATTTTCACTGTTTGGCCCTTTACAGAAGAAGTTTGACAACTCCTGTTCTAGAAGGAAAACTGTTGTCCATATAGTCAAATACTGCTTGGAGTTAGAGGATGAATAGAATTTGGAGAAGAGGTAACAGGTTACTTTGTAAACTTTCTGCAGTATGTTGGGATTGCAAAAGGGGCTTTAAAAGAATGGATGGAAGAGTTGAATCATATGCACAGCCGAAAAAGAGTAAGAGGTTGGTTGGGCTAGAAAGAGTTGCAAGAGGGATAATGGAATATGGTCTATCCACCTGTCTAACAATACACTCCTTGTGATGAAAAGGTTGAGCTTAACCATGAGCACGGGGACTGGGAGTCAGTTTGAACAAGAAAGTGGGGGAAGGAAACTATTGTAGTAGTGGTACTTGGGTAAATGTTTAATAACTGGCCTGTGAAAAACAAGGATTTGTAGCCGGGTGTACCAACTTTTATAGTGTACATATTGCAGAATTCCTGACAATGTAAAAATTCAGCTTGCTGAAGCCAGTACATGCTAGCTAAAGCATACATACCACTGACTATATATGAGTACACCTGGATGTTGCTGTTAGCAATGATGAAGCTGAGGAATAGTAAAACAAGACCAAAGTGTTGAATTCTTCTACGAATAAATCCTGGGAAGCAAGAGATAATATTGTGATAGTTCATGAGAAGAGATATGAACTTCAAGACTGATAAATGGTGAAAGAGAGGTTTGTCAAGTCACCAGAGGTTGAACAGAAACCCAGCTTCTATAAGAGAAATTGGGCAGACAATTAAATCAAGACATCACAAAACTATTTAATAAAGTTAACTTATCAATCATTATGAAGTTTTCTATTAAGTAGGATTCTGTATAAGCCAGTGCTTCTGAATACACACATACGTAAATGATACAGATAGCGTTCTGAGAAATGTATCATTAGGCAACTCCGTCATTGTGCGAACATCACGGAGTGTACTTACATAAATCTAGATGAGATAGCCCACTACACACCTAGGCTATATGGTACAGCCTATTGCTCCTAGGCTACAAACCTGTAGAGCAGGTTACTGTACTGAATACTGCAGGCAAGTGTAACACAATGGTAAGTTTTTATATATCCAAACATAGATAGACTGTACCAAAGATACAGTAAAAATACAGTAGAAAAGATAAAAAAATGGTACATTTGTATAGGGCACGTACCATGAATGGAGCTTACAGGATTGGAAGTTGCTCTGGGTGAGTCAGTGAGTGAGTGGTGAGTGAATGTAAAGTCCTAGGATGTCACTGTATACTACTGTAGACTTTTTAACATTCTACACTTAGGCTACACTAAATTTATAAAAAAAATTTCTTTCTTCAATAATAAATTAACCTTAGCTTACCATATCATATTTACTTTATAAACTTTAAATTGTTTTAACTTTTTGACTCTTTTGTAATAACACTTAGTTTAAAACACAAACATTGTATGGCTGTACAAAATATTTTCTTTCTTTATATCCTTATTCTATTAGCTTTTTTCTATTAAAAATTTTTTATTTTTACTTAAAAAATTTTTTTTGTTAAAAATTAAGACACACACACATTACCCTAGGCCTACCCAGGGTCAGGATCATTAAGATGTCACTAGGTGATAGGAAGTTCTCATAATTTGTTCCATTACAATCTTATGGGACCACTGTTAGATATGTGGTCTGTCATTGACGAAAATGCTGTTATGTAGCACATGACTGTATATACACATATGTCGTATATACACAGTAATCACTCAATAATTTTGGTTGTTGAGGCTTACATTTATATTTTTCAGTGATAATTATGCTACTGACTTCGAACTATCTGGTACAGTTTAGAATTATTAAAGATTAAAAATTTCCAAATAGTTATGTTAGATTTTTAAATATTAAAAAACCTAAACTATCAATATATATTCCACCAGTTGATTAACCAAAGTACTTCATTTTTGGACCATGCAATAGTTAACCACATATAGTCACCTAATGATTTCCAAAGAATGAAAGTGACCTAGCCGTTGGTGAAGGGGAATCTGTTTTCACCTGCATTCTTTTAATCAGTCACTCTCTCACTCACAAATTCATGTATTTGCTCATCAAACCTTAATTAATTCTTTAGTACATACAAGGCAATACTCCACAGGCTAAAAATATTTTAGTCCTTGAAGGATTTTGTCCACTGAGCAAAGAATCTTTTTGACTAGTTTTTAAATAAGAAAAAAATTGGCAAAGAAGAGAGCTGGTGGCAAGGTATGGCACGAAATACTTTTGAGGGACAACTGTTCATTTCTTCTGGGCTCCTTTATTGTTATTCCTTCTCCTTGCTCTAGGAAGCAAGGTCATAATTTGCTGCCGCACTGTATCTAAGCTTATCTTCCAGAGCATTCTTCCTGGAAAACCGCACTTACGCTTTATGCTGCTATGACTGAATGGCTCTGTCTTCCTTTCTGAGTGAGCAGGCAAGCCTTCTTGGGTGGGATGGAAAATACATTTCTATTCTTAGCATTATTAATTCTAATTCAGGAGGGCACAAAGCAAATGCCACTTTCCTCTGTGCCCTTAGGACGTGCATGCAGGGGAGACAAGAATTAAATAATGAAACAGGTCCCAGACAAAGCCATTTGATGCTAGGCATTGAGATTTCTTTCTGTCTCTCAATGCTACTAAAACCCCACAATGAGGTTTGTAATTTTATTCTTTGGGAAATTGATTCCTGTAAGCTTTTAGCACAGTGAGAATTACCCAATCTTATGAAATATTCCCCCTCCCTCCCACAAGCCCTTTTGGTAACACAGACCAGATTTTTAGATGTCCTACTGGCAGCCGACCTTTTCTCGTGAACTCCAGTCAGTGGCTAAGGGAGAGAAGCATCAATGCTTTAAAATCTCCTTTCTATGCCTGCAAGCAAGAATTTTACAACGTTTCTCCTTGATAGGAAATTTCTGCTTGGACATCTGGCTTCACAGTGAGGAACTTTCAATACACTAGCTTCAAAGACAGAACTTAGCCTGGTGGTGTAGCAATGCCAAAAGAATGTTCTACAGTCTCTCTATAGAACTATTTCTAACGTTTCCCCAAATGAACTTCTGTGAGCTCAGTGGATAGTGCTAACTCACATTCAGATAACTTGGCTTTGGTGTAGAGCCTTTTGTGGGCACTTCCCCTGGAGTATACAAATTATGCTCTCAGATAATACAGGCGTACCTCAGGTTCAGTTCCAGACCACCGCAATAAAGCTAATGTCACCATAAAGAGAGTGACACAAATTTTTTGGTTTTCCGGTGCATATAAAAGTTACATTTATACTATACTGTAGTCTATTAAGTGTGCAATAGCATTATGTCTAAAAGAAACAACATACATACCTTAATTTAAAACATTTTATTGATAAAAAATGGTAACAATCATCTGGGCCTCTAGAGACTCGTAATCTTTTTGCTGGTGGAATGTCTTGCCTTGATGTTGATGGCTGCTGACTGATCAGGGTAGTGGTTGCTTAAGGTTGAGGTGGCTGCGGCAATTTCTTAAAATAAACAAAAATTAAGTTTGCCACATCGATTGACTCTTTCACAAAATATTTCTCTGTAGCATGTGGGATACTGTTTGATAGCATTTTACCCACAGGAGAACTTCTATCAAAATGTGAGTCAATCCTCTCAAAACCTGCTGCTGGTTTATAAACCAAGTTTACGGGATATTCTAAATCTTTTGTTGTCATTTCAACAATGTTCATAGCATCTCCACCAGAAGTAGATTCCATCTCAAGGACCCACTTTCTTTGCTCATCCATAAGAAGCAACTCCTTATCCACCCAAGTTTGATCATGATACTGCAGCAATTCAGTCAAATCTTCAGGCTCCACTTCTAATTCTAGTTCTCTTGCTATTTCTACCACGTCTGCAGTTACTACGTCCATTGAGTCTTGAATCCTTCAAAGTCATCCGTGAATGTTGGAATCAACTTCTTCCCACTCCTGTTAATGTTGATACTTTGACCTCTTCTGACGAATCATGAATGTCTTAATGGCATCTAGAATGAGGAGTCCTTTCCAGAAGGTTTTCAATTTACTTTGCTCAGTTAGTAATGCAGAGGAATCACTATATATGATAGCTATGGCCTTATAAAATGTATTTCTTAAATAATAATACTCAGAAGTCAAAATTACTCCTTGATCCATGAGCTGCAGAATGGATGTTCTGTTAGCAAGCATAAAGACAATAATCTCTTTGTACATCTCTATCAAAACTCTTGGGTGACCAGATGCATTGTCAATAAGCAGTAATATTTTGAAAGAAATCTTTTTTTCTGAGCAGTAGGTCTCAACAGTTGGCTTAAATTATTCAGTAAACCAGGCAGTAAACACATGTGCTGTCATCCAGGCTTTGTTGTTGCATCTATAGAGCACAGGTAGAACAGATTTAGCATCGTTCTTAAGGGGCCTAGGATTTTTGGAATGGTAAATGAGCACTGGCTTCAACCTTCAAGTCACCAGCTCCAGTAGCCCCTAACAAGAGAGTCAGCTTGTCCTTTGAAGCTCTGAAGCTTCGACTTCTCTTCTCTAGCTATAAAAATCCTAGATGGAATCTTCTTCCAATAGAAGGCTATTTTGTCTACATTAAAAATCTGTTGCTTAGGGTAGCCACCTTCATCAATGATCTTAACTAGATCTCAAATAGATAGTAACTTGCTGCAGCTTCTCCATCAGCACTTGCTGATTCACCTTGCATTTTTACATGGCTTCTTTCCTTAAACCTCATGAAGAAAACTCTGCTAGTTTCAAACTTTTCCTCTGCAGCTCTTCACTTCCCTCAGCCTTCATAGAATTGAACAGAGTCAGGGCCTTGTTCTGGATTAGGTTCTGGCTTAGGGGAATGTCGTAGTTTCATTTTCTATCCAGATCACTCAAACTTTCTTCATCTCAGCAATAAAGCTGTTTCACTTTCTTTTTTTTTTTTTTTTTGAGACACAGTCTCGCTTTGTTGCCCTGGCTAGAGTGAGTGTCGTGGTGTCAGCCTAGCTCACAGCAACCTCAAATTCCTGGGCTCAAGTGATCCTTCTGCCTCAGCCTCCCGAGTAGCTGGGACTACAGGCACGCACCACCATGCCCGGCTAATTTTTTCTATATATATATTTTTAGTTGTCCAGACCATTTCTTTCTATTTTTTAGTAGAGACAGGGGTCTCGCTCTTGCTCAGGCTGGTCTCGAACTCCTGACCTTGAGCGATCCACCTGCCTCGGCCTCCCAGAGTGCTAGGATTAGCCACCGCACCCGGCCTGTTTCGCACCCGGCCTGTTTCGCTTTCTTATTATTTGTGTGTTCACTGGAATATCACTTTTTTTTTTTTTTTGAGACAGAGTCTTGCTGTGTTGCCCTGGCTAGAATGCAGTGGCATTATCATAGCTCACTGCAACCCCAAGCTCCTGGGATGAAGTGATCCTCCTGCCTCAGCCTCCTGAGTAGCTGGGACTACAGGTGAGCATCACCATGTCTGGCTAATTTTTCTATTTTTTTGCAGAGACAAGGTCTCGCTCTTGCTCAGGCTGGTCTCCAACTCCTCAGCTCAAGCGATCTTCCTGCCTCAGCCTTGGAATAGCATTTTTAATTTCCTTCAAGAACTTTTCCTTTGCATTCACAACTTGGCTAACTGTTTGGCACAGAAGCTCCAGCTTTCTGCCTATCTCTGCTTTTGACATGCCTTCCTCACTAAACTTGATTATTTCTAGCTTTTGCTTTAAAGTGAGAGATGTCTAACTCTCCCATTCTCTTAAACACTTAGAAGCCATTGCAGGGTTATTAATTGTCCTAATTTCAACACTGTTGTATCTCAGGGAATAGGGAGGCCTGAGGAGAGAGAGATGGACAAATGGCAGTCAATGCAGCAGTCAGAACACACACAACATTTATCGATGAAGCTTGTAGTCTTGCTGGGGACTCAGAACAAGGGAGGAAAAGATGGGGTGAGGGGTGAAAAATTTCCTATTGGGTACAATGTACACTATTCAGGTGATGGGTACACTAAAAGCCCAGACTTCACCACTATACAATTCATCCATGTAAGCAAAAACCTAAATTTTTTGAAATAATTTTTAAAAAATTGCCATGTTCTACGGGTGCAGTTTGTAGTGTCCCAAATAATTACAATAGTAACATCAATGATCACAAATCACCACCACAGATATAATAATAATGGAAAAGTCTGATGTAATTGCAAGGCTCACACTTACAAAATGTGACACAGAGACAAAAAATGAGCACATGCTGTTGGAAAAATGTCACTGATAGACTTGTTGCCACAAACCTTCTATTTGTAAATAAATGCAGTATTTGTAAAGTGCAATAAAGTGAACTGCAATAAAATGAGGTATGCCTGTATATACAAGGCATAGGGCATTTTATTAGAATCTGCCCAATTACTAAATATACCACTGTTACCACAAACCTGAGTTTTTTTCCTGGCTGCTATACCATCACAAAATATTTATGAGCTTGCTGCCATGAATAAGATAACATGAGAATAAAGTGATATTATAAATTATCAGAGGCTTTTATGGTTTATGAGGTAACATCATTCATTTATTCAGCATATTTTTAACACTCCCATGGAAATAAACATTGCACTAAGTGTTTGCTCTCAAAAAGCTTAGATTCAAGTTAGTGAGAAGAGAATTAATCAAAACGCAGGTCCACAATGTCCTATCTGCAGTCCTGAAATTTAAAAATCCACTGAAACATATAAATTCCTTTCAAAATGTTGCAATTAACTTCTTTGGGAATAAAATTTAACTGATGTAAAGAGGGTATTTATAAATCTCGGAATATTCATACTTCACTCTTCACTTATGTGTCTGAGTATATTGTGTTGCCTCAGACCCCACTGGGGATAGAGTACAAGCACTCTAACACCTTCCTAGAATCTGCACATTCTGATCTGCAAAACACATCCAACCTCAAAGGATTTGGATAAGAGATTGTGGATCAGCATTATAATGCAGCAAAAACATCATTACAGGAATGAGTAAGGATGGCATGAGTTTCTCACTCTGACACTTCACAGAGAAGATGACATTTAGGTCTTACAGGAAGAGGACATTTACACAGTACTCATGGACATTTCAGATGGAGGCACAAGATTGCAGAGAGCATGGCATCTCTGTTGAGGGCTGGCATTTGATGAGGTGAAGAGGAGGGGGACGTCTAGACAAATGGTTCTCAAAGTTTTTGGTTTCAGGACCCCTTTTCACTTTTAAAAATTGACAACCCCAAAGAGGTTTTGTTTATGTGGGCTACATCTATTGATATTTGCCATATTAAGAAATTAAGATTAAGAAATTTTAAAACATTTAATTCATTTTAAAATAGCAGTAATGAACCCACTATATGTGAATAAAAATATAACATTTTAATAAAAAATAATTATTTTCCAAAGCAAAAAAAAATTAGTGAGACAGGTGGTTATGTTTTATATTTTTACAAATCATTTTAATGTCTGGTTTAATAGAAGGATTCTGTATTCTCACATCTGCTTCTGCATTCAATCTCTTGCAAAATGCTGCTTTATTTGAAGTGCAGCAAGAAAATCTAGTCTAGCACAGATAAGCAGAAAAGAAAGGAGTATTTTAGGAGGCTTTTTAGATGATTGGAGATATTCTTTGTTACTACACCAAAACTTGACAAGTGGTAGTTTCTTAGAAGTTAGTTGCAATGAGGAATCGGAAACTCTCTCAGTGAACTTTTCATACTGTAACATTAAAATCCACTGGTCTCTTTTGTACTTTTACCCATGCATGGTTTTGTAACTTCGGGTATTGGTCATTCGGGAAACACGGTTCAGTGAATTATACAAATCTTCCAAATGTTGATACACTTCACTCTCTTCCTCCCCCTTTCTTGCTATTCTTATTACTAATAATACCACAGATCTCATCAGAAAAGTCTTTAAATATTGGGAAGCTGTCAAGTTCACAGTGGTGATACTAGTTTTCCAAAATTCTAATTTTTGCTTGAAAGCTCAAATTTTATCATTAGCAACAATAGCGTCAGTTGTTATCCTTGAAGTGTCAGGCTCACTTCATTCATTTTCAAGAAAATGTCTGCCAAATACTCAAGTCTAAATAAGCATAGGTTGCCTGTCAATTGTACTTCCAGAGTGACTAGAGTTCAGCTTACACTCAAATGCAGAACTGCTTTACCTAAGACAATCATCCTACTTCAGTATGCAGCAGAAGCGCTTTATGTGTACTTCCTATTAATATTAAAAGAGGTGTGTCCTCAAGGTTTAAGATTTAATAAAATTAATACAGATGCTCCTCAACTTACAATGGGGTTACATCCCAATAAACCCATTTTAAATTGAAAATATCATGAGTTGACAATGTGCTTAATACCATGATAAATCCATGGTAAAGTAAAAAAACTGTATGTCAAACCATTGGAAGTCAGGAACCGTCTGTAGGTTTTATTACTTTGGGTTTTTTTTTTTTAATCACAAGTATGTGGGGGTGAAGAAAATAATGACTAGTATGGTTTAATATTAATAATGCCTTGCTCATACCAAAATGCCAGCAGTTTTACCCACCATTGCTTTTATACCATCTATGCAAATGTTAATACAGTGAAAAAGGAAAGTGATGTCTTTGTGTTATTGAGAAAATAGTTTTGACTTTGTGGAGCCCTTGTAAAGATCTCAGGGACCCAAAAGAGTCTGAGGATGACACCTTGAGAACTGCTGGTTTTGATCATAAAGTGTTCTTTCTATGCCATGCTGACAAGTATAGGTTTTTCCCTGTAGGCCAGTGGTCCCCAACCTTTTTGGCACCAGGGACTGGTTTCATGGAAGACAATTTTTCCATGGATTGGGAGGGGTGGTTTCAGGATAATTCAAGTGCATTACATTTATTGTGCACTTTATTTCTATTATGATTACATTGTAATATATAATGAAATAATTATACAACTTACCATAATGCAACCTCTCTGCTAATGATAATCTGTATTTGCAGTCGCTCCCCAAAGCTAGCATCACCACCTCAGCTCCACCTCAGATCATCAGGCATTAGATTCTCATAAGGAGCACACAACCTAGACCCCTTGCACATGTAGTTTACAGTAGGGTTCACATTCCTATAAGAATCTAATGCTGCCACTGATCTGACAGGAGGCGGAGCTCAGGCGGTGATGTAGTGATGGGAAGCAGCTGCAAATACAGATGAAGCTTCACTCACTTGCCTTCCTCAGCTCCTGCTGTGTGGCCCAGTTTGTTGGGGACCACAACTGTAGGCAATTGAAAGCCACCGATTTAAGTAAAAACAACATGCTCATATTTGTGGTTTAGAAAAGTCCCCTTCTCAACAGTGTGAGGGATAGATTTGAGATGGTCAAGTTATTGGCAGTGATTCTGAATAGGAAGGATTGCACTAGGCAAGATCAAAGATAATGAAGTTTGTTTAAGAGGGTAGGAACTAGTGATTGGGAAGTAAATATAAGTTTGGATATATTTAGGAGTTGTCTCTAGGAATTGATCTATGAGAGGTAAGGGAAGGAAAGAATTCATTCAAGGGGACTTGTAGGAATATGATCTGAGTGATTAGGTGGATGATGGTGGTACTTTAATTCAGATAATCAATACCAGAAAAAGAGCAGGTTGGGGATAGGGGAAAAGCAAGAGGAAGATAAATTCAGTTTATGATATGTGTAGCTTGAGCAGTCAATAGACCATCCAAGTAGAAATGTCCAATGGTGGTCAGAAATGTAGACTGAAAGCTCAGAAAAATAGTTTGAGTGGAGGTGAAAATTCAAAATTCATTTGTATGTAAGTTTACAGGAAGGGATAAGATTGTCCCAGGAAAATGCATACAGAGAAAACAGAGGCCCTGAGTAATACCATTATTTGAGTGCAATAAAGAGGAAGAGGAGACAAGAAATGGGAAGGGGAAAGAGGGTTTCAGAAAGGGAGATGACACAGGAAAGCATTGCCATGGAGCTAAGGGAATTTTTAGAGACTGATTATGTGCAGATTAAATCGTTATTCACAGATGTTCATACTCTCCTGCTACGGTGGCTATATAATTTACCTGCCTCATTTTTATGTGGATAGAAATGAGGGTGAGGATGCAGGGATTTTTTTCTATTTATCCTCTTGCACTTCTATAATCCATCATGAAGAGGACACCCCAGACAGCTAAGTACAGCCAGTAGAGACTTTATAGACTTGTAGAGCTGGCCCGAACCCAATCTAAAGTCTGGAGTCAGACCCAGTCAGTGCACAGCCTGAATTCAAGCCACACCAGGAACCCATAGATGTTGTAAGAAAAATAAATGTTATTAAAAGTCACTGAATTTTGGAGACTGTTTGTTACACAGCATTATTGTGGTAATAGCTGATCAACACAGGTTCCTTGTAAAATGTCATAAAGAATTCAGACTCCTAAGATCAAATATTAGATTGAATTTCCCTTTCCCAACACCAAGTGAAATGAGTAAATAAGAGTAAAAACTAGCAAAAATGCACTAACAGAACGATAGAGGGTAGTAAGGTAAACAAATACAATAAGCCATCAAAAACCTGTGGTCAAGGAAATAAACATGATCCCGGAGCACACTGGAAAGTTGCAAAGTGGCTCAACTGCAAAACCTGCCAATGTCCTCCGGAATCATTATTTTGTTATTGGTCAAAACAAAATTCCGAGAATTCTCAGTAATCTCACTAAATTTGGAGAGAAGAAAACTCTGTGGTGGCCTCAGCTTTTTCCTCTTCTGGCTGAGAGTAGTGGCGATGGATGTGGTAGGAAAACAAGTGTGGATGTGGGAGGAAACAATATCAGGGCTGGCTGCTTCTAGGGAAGTGATAGTTTTGGGACTTCAGGGATACACACACATTGGGATCATTCAAAAACTGGAGGGATGTCCCCTCCCATTGAGGTAGTGTGAACCCTGAAACACGTCTGACAAAATCTCAAAGAGAGAACAGTCAGCCCCACAAGCCTGCATGTTTGCCTCTACTCCAGCCCTTGTTTCCCTTCCCTCAGGCCAGGGAATGTGCAGAGACACCACAAGTCAGTGTTACTTACAAAGAGAATCGCTATGCCTCAGAAGCATTTGCTATTGAATGCTGAACATTTAGACAGATCCTGGTTAATAACCAAATTTATCCTGGTTAATCTGCTAAACCCAAATGATATAGAAAGACTTCTTCAGGAATCCCTCAGAAACAGCAAATCATTTACGTGGAGGAACGCTTAGTCTCGCTCAGCCCTCTCACAGCAACACCAAATGCTAGGTGTGCAATGTTTACACGTGGGAAGAAAATGTGAACAGGAATACCATGCTCAGCTAACATGTCACTCAAACTTAAAGGTTAACCAGCAGACATTCATAATCATTAAAAAACTCAGGGAAGAAAGTATCATCAGTACAATCCAGCCAATTAAGAAACAACTCACCAGCCTGAACAAGAGCGAGACCCCGTCTCTACCAAAAATAGAAAGAAATTAATTGGACGGCTAAAAATATAGTTAGAAAAAATTAGCCGGGCATGGTGGCGCATGCCTGTAGTCCCAGCTACTCGGGAGGCTGAGACAGTAGGATTGCTTGAGCCCAGGAGTTTGAGGTTGCTGCGAGCTAGGATGACGCCAGGGCACTCACCCCAGGCAAGAGAGTGAGACTCTGTCTCAAAAAAAAAAAAAAAAAAAGAAACAACTCAAAGTAAAAACTTTGGGAATGGAGACACTCTGGAAAAAGGCCTAGTGTAAGCACTGTATCCATTTAAATATAGCACAAGAATTAAAGGATATGATTAAAAGCAAACTGTGAATATTATAAACCTGGACAATGTGAAAATAATAATACCATCCAACGTTGGAGGAAGTGGTGAGAAGGAGTTATGAGAAAAAGTATGAGGTTGCAAATGCACACATTTTTCATCCAAAAATCAATAAATTCTGTCCAAAAGTTTAACAATTTCTTCTGCTTTACTCTAGTTTCTTCCACCTGTTAAATGACAGTAGAATCAAAGATTTTCCTAAAACAAACAAAAAACAGAATCTAGAGTAGTATTTCTTTCATAAGTCCATTTGGCTTTCCTTTCTTTTTTCCCTTATATGGAGGAGGATATCTGAAATTATTTTCACTCAATTTATGATGGTTATTTCTGAGTAATGGGATTTGGGGTGACTTTAAACACTTTTACCATTTATCCCCTTGCATTTTGACTTATTTATAATGAGCATATGCCATTTTCCAGTTTTATAAAAATGATAGAGTAGATTTTCTTTTTTAAAAAAAGAATGCAAATATGCATGATGTTAATTACCGTTGATTCTGGGTAGTAGGAATATAGATATTTTCTTCTTTGTATTATTTTGTAGAACTGAGGAATAAGTGAGAGGTGAAAACTGGACCTTTAGTACAGACTGCTACGGTGAATTTAAGATTGTCTCAAAATCTCCCATCATCCTGGTTAATCCTCCCATTGAGAGGTGGAATCTACTTTCCCTCCCCTTGATTCTGGGCTGGCCTCGTGACCTGTCTTGACCAGCAGAGAGCGTGGTAGAAGTGACACTGTGAATTTTCTTAGGGCAGGCCTGAACAGTGCAGGTTCTGCCTTCGCCTCTTTCAATGCCCTCTCTTTGATACCAGCTGCTGTGTGAAAAGCTGACTACTCTGTCAGAGAGAAAGGCCATATAGAGATGAGGGCCTGGAACCAACTCAGTCATTCCAGCTCCAGTCAAGCCTCCTGCTGAATGTAACCCCACGAGGAACTCCAGCCAATGCCACACATTGAGCAGAAGAACCACCTAGCTGATCCCTGACCAAGTTCCTGATTCAAAGAATTACAGGCATATAACATGGCCACCAAGTTTTGGGGTGTTTTGGTATGCAACAGAGACAATTCTTTTGAGAAGCGTGACTTTGAATGTAGGGAGCGAACTAAAGAAGTCAATAAACGATAAGGAAGATGTTTTACTTAGTATTTTTAAGCTATCACAGCATAACAGATATATTCTTATGAATTGGTTTGTTTTTTTGAGACAGAGTCTCACTCTGTTGCCCAGGCTAGAGTGCCGAGGCGTCAGCCTAGCTCACAGCAACCTCAAACTCCTAGGCTCAAGTGATCCTTCTGCCTCAGCCTCCCAAGTAGCTGGTACTGCAGGCGTGTGCCACCATGCCCTGTTAATTTTTTCTATATGTACACTGTTTTCACAGCACTATTGAATAATCTGCAGACAAATATATTTGGTTTCAGAAAATCAACCTTGTGGTGACTGTGCCACTGAGTATTAATATCTATCCATGTATCTATATGTATAAAACACTCAAACATAATTAGACTGTCCAAATCAAACAACTATTGCAAAAATGCTATGTCATTCAGGGAGACAGAGGAGGAGAGGGAGAATATCCAGGTTCATTTTTGCACTTGGCCATTTGACTCGCATTCATAGAATGTAGGATGCCGGATAAGGTATAACAGTTAATATTTGAGACTCTCAAGTAAGACAGACTGTGGCTTGAACCTGGTTCTGCCACTTGTTTAGTAGTATCTTGGGCTTGTTATTTAACCTCAGAGCCCCAGTTTCCCCATCTTAATATGGGGATGATAGAAATACCTTTCTTATAAAGATTACCACGAGGTTTAAGTGAGATAATGGAACATGAGATATATGAAATGTTTGGCAGATAGCCTGGCACCCAGTACATATTGAATAAATATCAGCTATTATTCTTATTATTTTTTGTGACATAGTCTGAAAAAAAAAAGTCAAGGCAATGAATGCTAATGATTCAATTATCTTGGCAATCTGAATGTGGTTAGTAAAAAAAAAAGTCATTCTCTTTACACATAATCTAAGTAAGTGAATCAAAGCTGAACTATATCTTACTTATATTGTAATTTCAATTTTTTAGTTTCGGGTAACAGATGGTACATATGTTTTTTATATATGTTATATACATGTAAACTGCCATCTTTTAAATTCAGTCTTTGTGATATGGGGCTTTGTTTGCAATTGAGATCAGAATGTTTTTCCCTTTTAATAGGTAAATGAAGTAGAAGTATAAAAATAAATAATTTAAAATATGCAATTGTACTAATTATAATTCTTTCAAGATATTTTTTAATCTTCAAGAAACAATACTAGAACTACATTGTTAGGAGTAATTTATGCTTTTCCTTTTTGCTTATTTTGGGATTTAATTACTTATTTAAAATTTAGAAATTACCTACCACTTGGCATTTGGATCTAAAGTGGAAAAGAAATTCACCTAAAATGAAAATTTTATACAACTAAAACAACTGAAACAAAGTATGCAGTTCATACAAAGTGAACCTGTTATGCAGATCAATGGGGTACTTCCTGTGCATTTGTAAATGAACAAAACTTGAAAGATGTTTTTAAATTACCAGAATATGAAAAAGAAACATCTCTTTTTTTGGTCTTATAACATACATTGGGGGGAAAAGGTCACAGGTGGAAATATATAGGAGAAATGTCATTAACAAAAAAAATAAGTCCTCATCAGTAAAGTGAGGAGGCTGGATGTAGTGGCCTCTGGGATTTCATCCATTCCTTAAGGCTTTTTATTCTATCCAGTGCTGTTCAGACTTAAATGGAACATATAAAAAAGCAACTTACATTAACGTGAACTTTTCCCTAAATTACACAGACCGTCTACAATAGATTATAGAAAAGGAAGATGAAGAGGTTAGGCAGAAAAGGGCAGCTATAAAACTCCAATTTTTCTTTTCTTTTTCTTTGCTTTGTATGATTATTCTACACGCTTTAAGTATTGTTATAGCAAAGTAAAGTCACTGAAAAATAATCTTTTGCTTTGAATTCTTAAAGAAATTTTTGTTCTCTTTTAAGCCTTATTTATAAAGGTTTCCAGATGCTTATCCTCATAGATTAAACACAGCATGATGTAGACACTTACAATAACACTCACCACTATGAAGCCAAGAAAAAACTACTTTGAGATCTAACTGCCTATCACCTAAAGAATTAGGGTCCAGGGAATTTTCTGTTGCTATTAAAGGTGTGATTCTCTGAATTCATTTGGAAACAACCTAGGTTCTCAGCAGCAACACATCTACCCTGTACTGTGTCAAAGCACATCAGATGGTTGGCATTCCAAGCCTTGAATAGGTTTTTTCCCATTATGCAAATACATAATGAAAGGATGTGGGCAAAGAATAGAATGTAAATTGGAAGCTGACTTCTGAATTTAATAGCCAGCAGTACTGGGCTCAAACAGTCATTCTAATTTCAAGAGACAATTCCAAAGTGGTTCTCAAGAGAAAAGACGGGGTATTTTTCAAATATTTGTTCAATGTGAATGGATTGGGCTTGCCAAAAATGACTTTTTATGCTGGCATGCAGTCTCTTGGAGGGAAGTCAGCCTGAGTCACTGGATACATCAAAGGTAGAGTCCAGTGAATGGAATTACTGCAGGCTGTGTGAACAAGCCAGATACCTGCATTCATCTGCCCACTGCTGGGATTGCAGCCCTCTTTTTAATTACATTAAAGCAGCTGGTACCACTGGTTACTGAAGTCTTCAGATTACCTTGATTGCTCGGTCATTATCTCTAATCAGCTGCTTCTTCTCATCTTCAAACTTTTGTACAACATCCTGGAGCCGCCTTTCTGCAGCAAGCTGCTGCCGGCTGTTCTCCTCTTTCAGAGAGGAAATGGTTGTCTGAAGTTCTGCTATGATCTAAAATGAAAACAGCATGCTGTAACTTCAAATTCTTCAGGGAGAGGCATCTATTTTATATGTATTTATGCTTAACAAAAGAATGGATTTGGCAAAACTCTATTCCACAAGCTAAATATTTTCAATTAACATATCACACACTATTATAATGCATGAAATTCCACACAATAAAAGACTATAATAAAACTATGAATGGTGAACAACTGCTGAACCAAATATACTTGGAAGACATTTCCACTATAGCATTCCACAATATTTACTCATCAGAAGAAAGAACATCTGTGATCTCAAAAATATGAAAAGTGTCAGATTTTATTTTACTGAGAAATATACTTATTAGAATGAGAAAAGCAACTCTGCTTTTCATAATACATTGAACTATAATAACCAAAGAAAATAATAAACAAAGTTCATTCCTCAAAGTCACCTAATTCTACACAATAAATTTTGGGTATTCACTAACATTTGTGTGTTGTGTTAAATACTTTGAGTTCTTATGTCATTTACTACAGTGAAACAAATATTATTATTGCCTATCTTTTATAAAAGAAGAAACAGAGGCATGAAAGGAGGTCAAATATTTCACATTGTTGAAAATGACATTCAACTAAGGAGATAGGCAGGATTTGAAAAATGCAGTCAGATCAATCACTGCGCTAATTAGTTCCTCTAACTAGCCAACTTTATTTTTCTTTAAACAAGGTTTTGGTATTGAAAAGAAGTTTATACTTCTAAATGGGCGTCTCCTTTCTGATATATAGTCACTAAAGTTTATTTTGGTTCAAATAATGCCATTTCAGAGACTCCTGTAGCATACTCTACATTTGAGAATTGGTTCTCTCCAGTACAGTGTTCCTCCAACTTTTCAAATTAACCATCTGATGAGGAATTTCTGTATTTAATTGGCCTTTTGAGAGCATTGCCCTTTCCTTTGATTTGGATGTATCCATTTCCTTTCGAATTCAGTAGTGATGACTTTTTAAAACCAGGAAATAGTTGTTTCTTCTAAAAAAAGAAACAACATTAGTCCTGAGGTAGAATATATTTCTGTTGGTTCTATGGGAAAGGGTCATCAGTTGGTGAGAAATATTGGACAAGTTAGTTATCTCTATTGAAGTTCAGTTTTCCAACTTATTTGGTGACAAAACTAGATTACAGCATTATAAGGCAATAAACAGAAACTGTTTAGAGTCAGTTTTTATATTTTGTATTTCCCATAGAAATATTAGTTGTTACTATTGACATACATAATAGTATCTTTATAATAAAATATGGAGTATTTATGTTTTTAAAAGTGAGCAAAATCACTGTAAAAAGCTTAACATTTAGAATTTGTAAATAATCAAATACTAAGACAATTGTGAAATGACAAAATACACAATAGCAGTATGTCAGTATTATTAAATGCAAACTTGAACCTTCTGCTATGTGTAGAGGTACTCATTTACTGAGAACGAAGTTTTCATCTATTTTCTGAATTTTGATTAAATATTGCTTCCATCATGGTATCAATTCCATTAACTCTCATGGCTCTTCTGTGAAATAGAAAAGGTTAAGTTCTTATAGTAAATGCCAAAAACTGATGCACAGAATAATCGACTCACAGTCCCGGAGCCAGAGGAGCCAGGGATAAGAAAGAGCCAGATTTCCTTGGCCTAGCCTGAAACTTAAGATTGATCTTTCATGAGAAGATGGGGCCAAATAGTAAGTAAAAAATAACTTATGATTTCAATGTTTTAAGATGAGTAAACAACAACTCTGTGGAAGAGGTGGGTTTAATTCCATAGAGGGTGGATGTGGGTGTATGTGTTTAGTTCTGTGCAATTTTATCACTTGTAGATTCATATGTCCACAACTGCCTTCATACAATACATTTTTAAAGTACAAAGTAATTTTTTAAAAAACCCTAAGACCGAGACTAGCTTGTAACTGACCAAAGACTGAAGATAAAAATATTTTGGGATATTTCAAATGATCACAAGGGCATGAAACAGGGACATCTCTCATTTTCAAAAGATTTAGGACAAAAAAATACATCAAAAAGAAATAAATGCAGGTTTTGGAAGGGACTACAAGTGAAGTACAGGATGTTCTGAGGAGAGCATGCTTGTTTTTGTGTGGAAAATGAAATCTTACATTCTTTGGGGGAATAATGAGATTCCTTTGGGGGAAATAATGAGATTATCTTTGGAAAGCTACTTTTAAAACCTTTTATGAAGGTGATATAAGGGAGAGAATATCAAAACACTTCAGGTGAAACACCTTGGCTTCATAAACAGACAAATTGGTCGAAGGACTGATAGATAAGATGAATATAGAGAAGTAGCAAAAATAAGGATAATTTTTAGAACAAAATTTAATATTTACTTTAAAATTGAGAAATAATCATACTAATCAGATGAACATGCTTCAGGTGAGGAACAAAACTCTACTGGTTGTAGATCTAGAGTATAAGAAAATAGACTATTTTCACCTGAGCACAGTCTACATAACTGGCATTCAATAAATATTTAAGTAGTAGAATTACAATCATGATACATAAGAAAAAAATCATCACCTGGAAAATTATATTCAGATAATTTATCCTTTTCATAGAATGATAATGCAAAAAGTTTCCAAGAAAAATGAAAGCTAATATATACAATCATATTGAAATCAAAACCTTCTAGTTTTTTTTTTTTTAATTTTTTTTTTTTTAGAGGTAGGATCTTGCTCTGCAGTGCGGTGGTATGATCACGACTCACTGTAACCTCAAACACTTGGGCTCAAGCGAGCCTCCTGATTTAGTCTCCTGAATAGCTAGGACTACAGGTGTGCGCCACCATGCCCAGCTAATTTTTCTATTTTTTGTAGAGATGGGGGTCTCTCTTGCTATGTTGCCCAGGCTGATCTTCAACTCCTGGCCTCAAGTGATCCTCCCGCCTTGGCCTCCCAAAGTGCTAGGATTACAGGTGTGAATCACCACGCTCAGCACAAAACCTTCTGGTTTTGATTGAATCATAATTAAGGTCATAATTAAAAACCATAAAACAAAATGCTACCACTATTAATGTTTACACTGTATTAACTTAAAGGAAAGAAGTGGATTAGAGCATTTTCATATAGAAATTAAGAATTAATATTTTAGGAAACAAAAGTAGAGCTATTTTGGGCTGATGCTGTGGAAAAAGTCAATCCACAGTCCTGCTTTATAATATTCATTTTAAAATAATCTGGTATGTTTCTCTGAACTGACTGGCATTGTAGACCAATGTTTCTCAAATGCTAGTTGACA
The DNA here is from genome assembly GCA_963575035.1 of Avahi laniger. Classification (NCBI taxonomy): domain Eukaryota; kingdom Metazoa; phylum Chordata; class Mammalia; order Primates; family Indriidae; genus Avahi; species Avahi laniger. Next base: position 41,078 of record CAUYSK010036115.1, read on the forward strand.
GACATAATACATATACATATATTTATATACACATAAATACTTATATGTATTCAGAGGCGGGCAAATGAAATATCAGTGTAAAGTCTCACCCTACCTTTTATGAGAAGGATGGACTTTTATTATGTTATTACACACTTTCTAAGATTCCTTTTTCTTTTTTGTTGTTGCACTGTTTTCTCATTTATGAAATGATGGTTATATAATACTTACTGGTTGGTTTTTCCTTCTCCTTCTCCTTCATGTCTTTACTTGGGAACATAGTTAGCAATCCCATGCCTCTCCAAACTTTGCAGGGAGATTTTATCAATTCTTTTTTTTTTTTTTGAGACAGAGTCTCACTCTGTTGCCTAGGCTAGAATGCCGTGGCGTCAACCTAGCTCACAGCAACCTCAAGCAATCCTTCTGCCTCAGCCTCCCGAGTAGCTGGTACTACAGGCATGCGCCACCATGCCAGGCTAATTTTTTCTCTATATTTTTAGTTATCCAGCTAATTTCTTTCTATTTTTTTGTAGAGATGGGGTCTCACTCTTGCTCAGGCTGGTCTCGAACTCCTGACCTTGAGCAATCCTCCTGCCTCGGCCTCCCAGAGTGCTAGGATTACAGGCATGAGCCACCACGCCAGGCCAAGATTTTATGAATTCTTGAACACCCAAAACCATAGTATCTGAAAAAATTAATTTCTGTCCCCTTCCAGGCCTTTTTTCATTCTTCCCTCTTTCCTTTCCTTTCTCCATTGCAATTTTAGTACTGCTATTATAGTAACTAAGTCTGTACTAGGCACTGTACTAAACACATTGTTTGTATTGTTTTACTTAATAGTAAAACCACCCTATGAAGTAAGCACTGCTCTCCCATTTGACAAATGAGGAAACTGAATTCCAAAGAGGGCAGTTAACTTGCTCAAGGTCACAGAAGTGGTAGGGCTGGTATTCAAATCCAGGTCTGTGGACTCCAAAGCTCAGGCTTTCTTCTGAACTAACTCACATCTAATTTGCTTTAATATCAACTAATCAGGCTTCTTCATACATTCCTTTAGAGAAATTTAAATACTCTTGTTTACACTCTCATTATTTAGGCATTTTTATTGGCTATCTTATATCTCACTCTCGGTTTGACTCCCTCATTTACCATAAAACAAAATAAGCAGAGTATTAGGGTATGCCAATTGGGGATTTTTTTTTTTATGCTTTAGTTTAAATATTAACTTTTGGAGTAATAAGATTTATTTCAATTGTAATAATATTTTTCAGTGGATTAAAAAGGATATTTCTCCATGTTCTTTGCTGAAGGAAGAGTTGGAATAATGGCAATCAAGACATAATCATCATCTCTTATATAAACATATATGACTCTTTGCTTTGACAAAGACTTTTTGCTTTCCTAATGGGATATGAATTATATAATATGCACATTTTAGAAATAATTATCGAATTGAAGAAACTTCATGATAACCATCACCAGAGTCTTGCCATATTAAAAATGTAAGGGTTTCGGCCAGGCTGGTAGTATCAAGGTTAAGAACTTCTACTTTGAAGTCAGATCCAGGCTGGGCCCTGGCTTAGTCATTTGCTAACTTGTGTGATCTCGTCGCTCTGAGGCTCAATTTTCTTAACTGGAAAAATGGGGCCAATAATAGTTTCTAACACCAGTTACTGTGAATGAAGAGTGAATGAGTCAATATGGCTATTGCCCCATAAATGTTAGGTATTATTATTGTTTTGTTGTTATTACTGCTATTATGTGGTATTAGGTAGTAAGTAAGATGATACCTAAATTCCCATTTACTACTGCATAGCACTATATACATATAAAAATACTAAGATAAGCTGATTTTAAAAATTATTAGATATGATGTCCTTAAAAATAAATGGCTTAATTTAGCCATCTGCAAAATGAAGACAAGTAGTATTTATTTGTTCTAGAATTACTCATACAACTAAGGAATGCTTGCAACTCCCTAAGTGACACTACTGAATATCATTATAACAACTTATGCAGAAAAAGTACTCTGAGCATCCTACTTCAAGTAGAGACAGGCATTCAATTATTGGTCTTTCTTACCCTAAAACTACTATAGTAACTATAAACAGCAAGATAAGGATGTAGGAATTGATAATCCTCTTTTTCCCAAACGGAGTCAACAGTTGAGTTGTTGATTTAACCTAGAATTATTTGCCATTCTGAGTTTTGTTTCAAGTAGCTTTTAGGTGCAGCAAAATGAAATACTGCAAAAAAGCACAGATGGCATCAAACTGCTCACATCACAAATGTAGGTGTGTATCTCCTGCCCTTGTGAAACATATTTCGGCCTGGGCTTGTTCAAGTGTACAAGCTGGTTTTGCAACATCTGAGTGTGTGTGTATGCGTGTGTATGTGTATATGTGTGTGTGTGTGTGTGTGTGTGTGTAGGTGTGTGTGTGTTGGTTCAAATGGTTCAATATGCCTAATTTTTCTTGATTTTTAATAAGACAAATATTAACAGTACATACTATGTATTTTATACCCATCAAAAATATGATACTAATCCATAAAAAACTGAAAAGAATTAAGTTTAACTCTAAAGTACAAAGGCTTTTATGTATAGGTTTTATTTTTGTTTTGGTTTTACCTTATTTTGTTTCGTTTAATGTTGCTTACCTGTGAAGATTTGGCAAGCTTCTGAGTATATTCCTTCTCAATCTGCTTCAGCCTGCTGTTAGCCTGCAAAACACACGAACATGAACACACACACAGTGACCTGTGAGCTTGGTATCTCTTCCACATGCCTATCGCCAGGCAGCTGGGATGCCTGCCAGCTGCACCGCCCTTCTTGGGCAGCCAGAAAACCACAGGGCTTGTCTTTGATCTAAAGCCAACTATTCATCACTTAAAAAGCAAAAAAAAGAAAAAAAAAAGATCTCTTCTGCCAATTATTAGACAAACATAAGACTTCTGTGGACAGAAAGAGAAAGGGAGAAGGAGAGACAGAAATAGGCACAACAAAAGTGTGAAGGTTCAGAAGGCAAAATAAGGGAAAAGGAGAAGAAACAAAGCAGACGGAAAGAAAAAGAAAGAGGAAGAGGGAATTGGAAGAGGAAAAGAAGAGTAAATTTAGAAGAAATTAAAAGAAAGAGTAAATTTATACTCTTTCACTTTAGTTTAAAAACAAAGGAAATAGATGTTCCTGGACAAAGGCAGATATGAGCTTTTTAGATTCTCTGAGCAGAGTTGAGTCCCCCACCCTGCCTACCACACAAGAGCTATTTTTTGAAGTGATAAATACACCTAACTAACTCAAACCACTTTTATATCCTGGAACAACTAGAATGGCTTTTCCAGAACAAGTCCACATTGCTTAGAGCTTGATTATCTCCTCTGCCACTCAAGTCCAGTTCTTTGTATGTGACCTGCTTCTCGCTCTCTGGAAGCTTTGGGGATCGTCACTCTATCCTTAGTGTTCAAAAATGTCACAGTGACATGCCCTAGACTGGGCCTTTTCCCCATCAAACATGTGGGCATCAAGGAGGCCCTTTCAATCTGAGCTTATGTCCTTCATTTCTGGGAAAGGTTGTGGTTATTACTCTTATGACTTCCTCTCTGTCACTCTTTCTGTCTGTCTCTCTCTTTCTGCAATCTGATTGTTATACTTGTCAGGTTTATCATCTTTCTCTTGCTGTTTCTAGTTTCCATGTCTTTGTTTTTTTGAGTATTCTTAGAGTTTTCCTCAATTCTTACTTTAAAACTTTCTATTCTGCCATCATATTCATAATTTCCAAGAGTTCCTTTTTGTTCTATCACCAGCATCATCACTACCCCCTTTTCACAGATAAGGAAACGCAGGCACAGAGAGGTTAATAACTTGCCCAGTATCATACAGCTAGGGAGTGACGGAGCCAGGACTCAAAGCCACACGGTCTGGCTGCGGAGCGCAGGTGCTGCGTCAGCTAGTGCACCTCTTGCAATGCTTGCGGCACCCTCCTGCTTTCTCCTGAGGCCAGTAATCTCATGTCACTATCTGTCTGTGTCTGCCTAGCATCTGTCTGTCACTGATCTCTCCATATGTCCATAACTATCTATCCACATATAACTCTAATTTTTTTCTGCTCACTAGAGTGTGTTTTTCTGAGTTCCCTTTATTTATTTACTTTCGCCAGTCTGCTTTGGTCTTTGTCTTTCACTTTGGACACTTTCCTCAAATGTCTGGTGATCTCTGGAATCCTTTCTTATGGAAGGTGAGGCCTCTAAAGCCGAGCAGCAGCAGCTTGGATGTTTATGGGTTTGTGGGTGGTAGACGTCCCCTGAGGGTTTAGAGAGGGGCCTGCACTCTCCTGTGCCAGCATCTGACTGGACTTTGCTCTGGGACCAGTCTGCCCAGAGCTGCCTCCTCCAGTTTACTGCCACGCAGCAGGGATCTGGCTGCCGAGGTTTCAGAAGGGCACCTGAGAGTTCAGGAGGGCGACTTTCACGTAAGCCTATTGCATATTTGCCCTTAACGGTACCTGAGTCCCCTCTCTCACCCCGTCTCTCTAGACAGCAAACTAGGGCTGGGGGAGGGGGCGTTCTTGGGGTAAAATCTGGGTCGTCTGACTGCTCCCCCTGCAGCTTCCAACCAGCCCTCCTGTTCCTGGGTCCACCCCATGCCCCGTCCCCCCGATTCCTGAGCCCTTCCAAAGTTCTGCTACAGGAAAGATCTTGCTGCTTCTAACTGGCATCCTCCAAGCCTCCTTTCCCCCAGAAACTGTTTGGTTTTTGGTACTTTCAGTTCTGCTAAGTCCATTACAGGGCCAGCCCCTTCTCAGGCTCTCAAATGCTGTTGATTTCTTACGTGTTCTGTTGTCTTCCCTCTCGTTCTCTCCACAAAAATTATAGTATAAAAATATTGATGCCTGTGTCCCATCCCCAGAGGTTCTGATTTAATTTATCTGGGGTACGGCCTAGGTACTAGGATTTTAAAAATTTATGCTCTATTTCAAATATTCAGCCAAGGTTAAAAACCACTTATTCGTTCCTTTTTCAATTTCATTACTTCATTTTGATGGGACTTCCTCAGGGAGTAGAGAAAAACAGGCGAGTTCTGTCCACTATGTTTAACTGGCAGCAAATGATTTCTTTATTTTTATATCACAAATGGGATGAGAAAGCAATTCCGTGCTTTCAACCCACTCTGGACATAACTCTTCTGTAGCACTAAGGCTGAACTGGTAATTGTTGGTTAGCCTGTCTCTCTCTCCCAGATTGTGAAATTCCAGAAGGCAGGTCCTAGCCCTAACACAGTGCCTGGGGCATCAGTGCTCACTTAATGAATGAATAGATACCATGTCAACCCTTTTCCTTTTCTGTTACCTCAGTCCATACTTCCTTTCATAAGCATATGTTTTATGGACTTAAGTTCAAAAGCAATTCTTTAGAGTTTATTCCATAAATCTCTTTGTATCCATAATCCCATTGAGTACAGAAATAGTTTTGTTTTTCCCAGAATAGAGAGGCCATGTGAGTATTGCTATTTTTCTAAGCCATCAGTCTCTATTCCAGCTCTATAATTAATAAAGCCACTCTCCATTATAGAATTAGGGCCACTCTGAACCTCTTGAGGTTTATTTGTTTCACATTCTGCCATCATTATTTATCACAAAATGCTTGATAAAGCATTTGTTACTTTTTAAATAAACATTTATAGAGCTCATACCATGTGCCAGGCACACATTATGAGTGCTTTAAAAATATTTACCCACTAGAAAATCTAAAAATTAATTATACTGTCATAAAGATTAAGATAACTTTTCCCTAAAAAAGTTAGAGTCAGAGACACTGGTTAATGCAGGAAAGCATGTGTCTTGGTTGCAGTTACTCTTCATGAGCTTGTGGCTGGCAGGCCTCAAAATCTTACAAACCCATTTAAGTTCCCTTATGACTAAACATTCAACTCATCATTCTAGGCAGCCAGGACTATAGCAGTTAACAAAACAGACAAGAATCTCTCTCTATTTTTATGGAGCTTCTGTCCCAGAGAGTAAGCAAAATAACTTCTAAAAGTTCTATTTTAGATGGTGCAAATGACATGGAGAAAGATAAAGCAGGAAAGGAAGATGGAAAGTGATAAAAAATAGGAGGTATTTTATAATTTTAAAAATATGTAAGTTAGGGAAGGCCTCCCTGAAAGGGTGATGTATGAACAAAAACCTGCAGGAGATGAGGGAACCATGCTGAACTCTAGGGAAAGAGCAATCCAGACAGCAGAAAGAGCCAGTGCAAAGGCCCTGAGGTATGCATAGCACACGGAAGACACAGCGAGAGGCCAGTGTGGATGGATCAGCGGACAGTATCTCCCTCGGAAAAAACAAGGGCTATGAGAGAACAAGGGCCCAATCCTGCATAGTGTTGCACATGACTGTAAGGAATCTGGCTTTTAATATGAGTGAAATGGAGAGCCACTGAAGGGTTTTCAGTATAGAAGAAATATATAATTTGACATATATATTAATTAATATTAATATTAATAAATATTAATAAATCACTCCAGCTTTTGTTTGGGGGCAAGAATGAAGCAGAGAAGCTAGTTGGGAGGCTACCGCCAATAATCTAGGATGGCAACAGAAGAGGTGGTGAGAAGTGATCAGATTCTGAGAAAAATTTGAAAGTAGAACCAATTTCACATACTGTATGATAGAAGAAATGAGTCAAGGATGACCTCAAGATTTTTGTCCTAAGTAACTAAAAGAATAAGGTTGTCATGGGACAGGGGAAAACTATGGGTGGATAGGTTTTGGGAGGAAGATCAAGAGATCAGTTTTGGACCTATTAAGCTTGGAGATGCCTATTAGACATCCGGTGTTGAGGTGAATATTTGGGTATTCAAGTCTTGAGTTTGTGGTTTGAGGTCTAGGTTAAAAGTACAAATTTAGAAGTTACACTTGATCTTAAGACATTGAGTGTATATAAAAAAGAAGAGGCCTAAATATATTCAGCCCTGGGTCTGCAAATGTTAGGAGGCTGCGGAAATGAAGAAATAAGCAGACAGAAGCAAAAGCCTGAGAGATAAGAAATCAGGATAATATGGAATCCTGAGCCAACTGGAGAAGTGGTCCAAGGACTAGTAAGCTGTGTAAAATGCTACAGAGAGGTCATATAAAGTGAGGACTGAGAATTGATCACAGGTTTGGCAACATGGAGGTCACTGGTGATACGAATAAAAGAAATTTTGTTGTAGTGTGAGGAATGAAAGCTGGATTAGAGGGGGTTTAAGGAATAAGGAGAGGAGAGGCAATAGAATAGAATACAGACAATTGGTTCAGAATTTTGTTACAAAGGGAAGGAGAGAAATGGGATGGAAGCTGCAGCAGGTAGAAGTGGGTGAATGGAGGGCTGATTTGTTTTATTTTGGTTTTTGGTAAGATGGGAAAACTAACAGTATGTTTGTAGGCTGAAGAGAAAGACCTATCAGTAGAGAAGAAAAATCAGATGATGCCAGTTGGAAAGGGTGTGGCAGGTCTGCTTCTGAGTAGATGAAATGATAGAGCTACCATGCAGCGTCTTCAGCTACGATCAATGATAGTGATGATTGTGAGTGCCTCAGTGGCCTACACTGTAAGGGTCTGGGGCAGCAGTGACAGCAGCATGTGTTGTTAAGAGTTCCCAGTAACAAGGATTTTTGGCGTCCTCCTATTCATCTGTTCCTCACAATGGGGAGTCTTAGTCAGGTGGATCCCTCTTGCTGTAGGTTCTAACATGGCCCACAAACAGCCACAGTGGTGCTGGGCTTTTGTGAGCTTTGCCTCCAAGATCTTGGCTGTTTTCCCACAGTGAATATTACAAATGTTTTGAAATATTTTTGTCATATTATAGGTCTCTTGAAATTACCCGGTCAGAGGAAAAAACAATGAAAAAGAGTGAAGACAGCCTACAGGACTTATGGAACACTATTAAGCAAACAAACATTTATATTTTGAGACAGAAATTATTTCATAGGATAGAAAACTTATTTACTAAAATAATTGCTGAAAACTTCTAAGTCTTGTAAGAGAGATGGACATACAGATCCATAAAGATCAAAAGTTTCCAAACAGATTAAACCCCAAAGAGGTCCTCTCTGAGACACATTATAATCAAATTGTCAAAAGTCAAAGACAGAGAAAAATTTAAAAGCAGCAAGAGAAATGTCAAGTCACATATAAGGGAATCTCCATTAGACTATCAGTGGATTTCTCAGTAGAAACCTTACAAGTCAGGAAAGAATGAAATGATATATTCAAAGTGCTGAAAGAAATGGCCAGTGAAGAACACTATACCCAGCAAAGCTGTCCTTCAAAAATGAAGGAGAAATAAAGTCATTCCCAGCTATGTCAAACTTAAGAAAATTCACTACCACCATACCTGTCTTATAAGAAATGCTTCAGGAAGTTCTTCAAGTGTAAATGAAAGGACACTAATTACTAACATGAAAATATATGAAAGGATAAAATTCACTAGTCAAGATAAATGTATAGTCAAATCCAGAATACTCCAATACTGTTATGATGCTCTGTAAGTCATATATCTATCTATTAGAAGGTTAAAAGTCAAAACAGTCAAAAATAAATATAGGTACAATAAGCTGTTAAGGAATATATAATATAAAAAGATATAAATTGTGACACCAAAAATATAAATTATGAGTGGGGAGTACAAGTTTAGAGTTTTTATATGTGACTGAAATTAAGTTGCTCTCGGTGTAAAATAGTCTATCATAACTATAAGAGGTTTCATGTAAGTGCCCTAACCACAAAGCAAAATACTATAGCAGATACACAAACAATAAAGGGAAAGGAATAAAACTTAGCACTATAGATAATCACCAAATCACAAAGGTATACAACAAGAGAAGAAGAAAGGAATAAAGGATCTACAAAACAACCATAAAACATTAAAAAAATGGCTGTAGCAAGTTCTTCCATGTCAATAATTACTTTGAATATAAATGGATTAAATTCTCCAATCAAAAGACATAACATGGCTTAATGAATTAAAAAAAACAAACATCAAGATTCAACTCTATGTTGCCTACAAGAGATTCAAGTTAGTCTTAAGGACACACGCAGGCTGAAAGTGAAAGGATGGAAGAAGATATTCCATGAAAATAGTAAACAAAGGAGAGCAGGGGTGGCTACACTTATAAAATAGACCTCAAGTCAAAAATGACCATGTGACAAAGAAGGTCACTATTTAATGAAAAAGAGAATAATCAAGAGTACATAACAAGTAAATATGTAAATATATTTGACTCCAACACTGGAGCACACAAAAATATAAAGCGAGTATTAGTGGATATGAAGGAAAAATAGATAGCAATATAATAATAGTGGGGGACTTCAATATCCCACTATCAAAAATGGACAGATCAGCAAGACAGAAAATTTATCTGACAAAATAGACCTAACAGATATATATAGAATGGAAAATTCAACAGTAGCAAAATACACATTCTCTTCTGTGCACATGGAACATTCTAGATCAACAACTATAAAAACTAACAGTGAAGAGGTATATTTAATAAACCAGTAGTAGAATTAAAATGGAATATTGAAAAGTAATTAATCCAATAAAAGGTAGGAAAAGGGAAAAAAAGAAAAGACAAATAGAAAATAGTAAAATGGTAGATTAAAACCTAACAATATCAATAACTATGTTAAATATAAATGGTCTAAAAATCGCAACTAATTGACAAAGATTTTTAGACTGGATTCTGAAATAATGTGTAACTACATAGTGTTTTCAAGATAAACACATAAAAATATTTTTTGAAAATGTTAAAATTTAAAGGATAAAAAAAGATGTACCGTGCCAACTACAATCATAGGAAAAGTGGAATGAATACATTAATATCAAACAAAGTAGATTTCAGAACAAAGAAGCTAGGCAGAGATAAAATTTAATTCATAAAAATGATATAACAACAAATATATATGCACTTGATTTTAAGATATTCAAAATATACGAAGCGAAAGCTGACAGAAATGAAAGAAAAAATAGGCAAATTCACAAATTATAATTGAGGATAATTCCATGCTCTTTTCTTAGTAATTGATAGAACAAGTAGGTTAAACATTAGTGAGGATATAGATGATTTCAAAATTGCTATCAAGCAACTTGAGCATTAATCAAGACAGACAATATTCTGGGCCATGAAACAAATTTCAATAAATTTAAAATGGATTGATTTCATACAGAGTACATACTCTGACTACAATGAAATTAAATTAGAAATCTGTAACAGAAATGTATCTGATATTCTCCAAATATTTGGCAAATAAAAGATACACATAGTAATCTGAGTCAAGGAAGAAATCATAAAAGAAATTAGAAAATACTTTGAAATGAATGAAAATTAAAGTATATATTTGTAGAATGCAGCTAAGTCAGGACTTAGAGGAAATTTTTAGCTTTGAATTCTTCTAAGAGCAAACAATGAAGTTCTAAAATAAATGGTATAAACTTCCAACTGAAAAAGCTTATAAAAGAGTACTATATTAAAGGCAAAGTAAATAAAAGAAAGAAAATAATAAATAAATACAAGAGCAGAAATTAATGAAATAGAAAACAGAAAAATAACAGAGAAAAATGCTGGTTCTTTAAAAAAAACAATAAAATTGATATATTTCTAGATAGATTAATCAGAAAAAGAAGACACAAATTACCAATATTAGTAATGAGAGAGAGAGAGGATATATCAGACTCTATAGACATTAATAGGGTAATAAGAAAATATTATGAACATCATATTTATAAATGTTTGGTAATTTACATAAAATGATAAATCTCATAAATGATACAAATTACCAAAAGTGACTCAAGAAATAGAAAACTCAAAGAGTCTTATACCTATTACAAACAAATATACCCCTATATCCAGGCTCAGGTGGTTTCACTAGTGAATTTTATCAGCAGAAAACAGAGTGGCAGAAATTATATCACAGTAACTGGTTACAGGAGCAATGCTCCTCCACCAAAGCATGGATTCTACTTCTCTTACCACTGTCAACGGCCTTGCGGCATCAGATTTCCCCAGGCCCCCTTCCTTTCACAGCACCAGTATTTTCCCCTACATTGACACGTTTCCATGTGATTGTAAAAAGGCCAGTTTTTCTCCTACATACAAATATAATCCCCCACACACAGCCTTTTCTGAAATCCTGAAAGATGCCTGTGCCTCATGTTAGTTTCACAAACATTTACCTTGAGTACCTCCTCGGTGTTACGCACTGTATGTTTATAGAAGTAAAAGATTTAATTCAGTTGGGGAGGAGATAGAGGAGTGAATAAACAAAATACTACATAATAAGTATCATGAAAGAGATATGCACAAGGCGTTATTAAGGAAAAAATTTGAGATACCTTACATCAGAGAAGGCTTCTGTAAGGAAGTGAATATTAAAGGATAATGATGATAATGATGATGATGATTGCAACAACAACAAAACAACCATTATTTATTTCTCTCTTTTTCTATTGACACATATTGCTTAAATGCTTTACACATACTAACAGATCTAAACCTCTCAAAAACTGTGAAGTAGGCACTATTATTACTCTCGCTGAAACTGAGAGAGAAGTTAAGAAACTTGTTTGAGGTTACACAGCTAGGAATAGATAGGAGTCAACCGATTGAACAGAAGAGGAGAAAGTCTCAGATGACAGGAGGGACCTCTTCAAGGGTCCAAAAGCTTGAAGAAGCACGGTTGGTAGATTTGAG